>JASVEL010009504.1:0-17951 GCA_032618575.1 Nicotiana noctiflora | reverse complement strand
CCTTTCCTCCGCCTCAACATCGGCGCACTCCACTAGTCAAGGACTTTCGTGATCCCATATAGAAGAAAAAGTCATTACACATTCCACACTTCGCATACCGACAGGAATATACTCATTTTCAAACCATGATAAAACACATCACAAACTATTTCTTCTCATTCGTTGCATAAGTTTAACTGCCAGGACCGAGTCCTTATACCCATATCAAGTTACACAATCGTCAGCACTCAAGAGCTTCGCTGCACAATATCTGCAAGACTCATTACTTCAACCACATACCAGGAATCAATCGTATTCCTTTTTATACCATTCTGGTTTATTAACAAGTTGTTCCATTTACCCAGTTTCCTTTCTGATTCATCTCTAATTTCATACAGTCTTTACTGTAGCACGACAATGCCTCAACCCTTTTTACCACACAAGACTCGTACACAAGACCACACGGTCTAAGACCCATAGGCCACCGAATACTCTCTCGGTGTTCCCAGAAGTACCACATTCCACCACACTTTATTTTGATGAACTTCCCGCAATTTTAAATTGTTATCATTACTTCCCAATGCGGATACGTAGAATCCCATCATTCACATGATATAACACAAGCCTTGATCTTTTCTAACGAAATCGCCAGCTTTAGCCACATACACAATCTTAAGACACCTGACTGTTACAAGCAAAATCTTGAACATTGCAAACCATTCTTGGGAATCATTCACCCTTATTCAGTTATAATTCAACTGTCTTATTGAACAGAACCACTCGTGCTTTGCTAGATCTCTGACACTGCGGAACATGATTACATACAGATACAATTAGCTATCTTTCTTTTCTATACACCGAACATTCTTTACCAACATAAGTTCACAACACCCTAGTATTTCTTCACATCCACGAAGCACTATAACCTTTATTAGAATTTTCCCAACATACTTAGAGACAAAGCCAACACAGCACACAACAGTGCAATCAGTTAACCAATAACAACCTCCCCAACTTGGCTCGGAGCCATACATCAAGGCACTTCTAGCTACTCATAGAATTCTTACTCAAATGATACCACAAAGTTCTAGTTAGATTAAACTCAAGTCATTTACAAGCTTCGGCGGAGATTCGAATCATCAGAAATATTAACTCTTTTGCAATTCTTGCATTCATTCACACACAACAGTTACGCCCACTCTTTAGGTGACAATCTTTTCTAAGTCCCAAATTTTCCAAAAATTTCGGCAGAGTTTCCTTTGTAAATTGGCCTATCCACCTGCCAGAGAATCACCAAACCATCCTAGCAATACTTCCACAACTCAACAAGATATCACAATGTATTTCAACAACATTAAATCTCAATACTACACGAATTATATCATCACAATTTATACTTGAACCTGCGATGTATCTGCTCGAATCATAACATATATCAAATACCATTCAATTACACATCAGAATCAATCCACCTATTTTTCCTCAATCTAGTATTTCAGTACAACACCTTCTACCAGGATATACATAGCATAATCATTTTAGTCTTCCTGAGTTTGAACTCGTTCCACTACACATAAGGCACTTTACCTTCCAATTACGAGATATGATAATTATTTCTCACGCCCATAGCTAGGGCTACATATCAAATCACAATAAGAACCGAATACCTTACAGCTCTCCCATTATCAAACTGCCATTTGCATAATAAGGATCAGTACCGATCGTATGAACTTCATAATACCGACTCGCAAAATTAATACCTTGGTGCTCAAGCCATAGACAAGGAACCGGCCTCAAGTCCTCCCAACTGGCCCAACATAAATTCATGGAGATTATATCTCGCCCCTCGATCGGGGAATTGCATGCCATAAGTCAATTATATTACTGAGCGCTCGATGCGTACACAGACGTGCGGAAGGAATTTCAAAAATTATATCTCAATCTGAATCAAGTGCGCACGATAAGAATTCCAAGAAATGTGAAGTGTTTCCTAAAGGTTCGCAGCCTCCCGAGGATAAGTACAGGCGTCCCCGTACCGATCCACAAGACTCTACTAACCGGCTCGAGACTCATGAGGCCTAGTAAACCTAGGCTCTGATACCAACTTGTCACGACCCCAAATCCGGTCGTGATGGCGCCCAGCACATTGCTAAGCCAGCCTGACCAAATCAATAACAATAACGGAGCTAGAAGCTCTCTTTAGCCCATTTAAGCATATCAAGTCATAAACAACGGTGATATATACATATCAAACAGGGAACCAAGTCCCAAAATGTACCAACTCCCATAGACCGAAGGGTCAAGAGTCATGAGCCTCTATAGAGTATACAAAGTGTAAATAGTGAATATAACTGTGCACAAGTGTGGGATGATCAGAACAAAATACAGACAAACTGGAGAATCAGGTCCTGCGAACGCTGGCAGCTACCTCGGCTGTCCAAAAGCACTCCCGAGCCGCAATGGAATCAGCTCTGCTGTAATGTACCTGGATCTGCACACAAGGTGCAGGGAGTCGGGTGTGAGTACTTCCAACTCGGCGGTAATAAAAGTAAATAATGCTGAAGGGAAGAAAACCACGCAAGGCACTATCTCTTGCTACACAATACAGAACTATCATAAAACTTCAAAACAGTATCATTTTATTCCCTTTCAGCATATGTGAGTAGATTATTTAGAAATCTCAATTTTTAACTACTTTCTTTCATGATAATATACCGATACCTGGATACAATCTCAAGCAGTGCAAGTCCGCACTCAAATCAGCCCCTCGGGCTCGGCACTCCTTATCAATTTACACCAGGAGATCTGGTCAATAAGGCAACTAATGCATGTGTGCCGGTAATGTATGAGTGCTAAATGTTATGCCACGTAGTACACGTAAACCAATGTATGTATGCCATGCAATGCATATGACCGCTACGGCGCGTAGCCGATCCAATTTGGGTACCCGTGCTCACTGTGGGGGTTCAGACTCCGGAGGGGCTCTACAGCCCAAGCACAATATTAATATCACACCTGCTGCGGCGCGCAGCCCGATCCATATACCACTACGGCGTGCAGTCCGATCCATGCATGTGTATGCATATGCTCATATAAATGTCATGCCCTAACATATGGCCCTCGGCCCCAATCAGTCTAACAAATAATCAAGAAAACCCTACGGGCAACAATATCATATTAGTTCACAGCAAAAATGTTATTAAGACCTTGTTCAAGTTTTTCATAACCTTATAAGAATGCTGAATAGCAAAATACACTTTAAAACCTTAAATATAGAATAAAATATGCACAGTGTTATCAAAACAGTAATACTAATCCCTGAAGGATTCAAACAATTGGCACGAAGCCCAAACATGATAATTAGTCCAATTCATTTTCAACAATTAGGTGTTATTATTTATTACGCGGGACGGACCAAGTCACGATCCCCAAATGGTGCTCTACCCCACGCGTCGCCTCAACACAGCACTAAGATGTGCAAGTCCGGGGTTAACTAACCCTCAGAATATCATTTACAAGTATTACCCACCTCGAACCGACGAAAACTCATGCCCGCGACGCCTTAGCTCCTCGAATCGGCATCCACGCACGTCCAAACTAGCCAAAATCAGTACAAATATATCAAAATAGGCTAATGGAACATAACCCAATCGAAAGAACTCGAAAAATATCAAAAATCACGAAATTTGCAAAACCCGAGCCCCGGGCCCACATCTCGAAAAATTTCAAAACTCATATTTCCAGAACCCTCGTCACGCCACGAGTCCGTACATATAAAATTTACCAAAATCGGAGTTCGATTGGCCTTTCAAAAACCCAATTTTCGTTTTCAATATCTAGGCCACAATCCTTCACAATTTCTACCCAAATTCATGAAGATTGATGTTAATTCTACCATAAAATGATGTTTTTGAGTCAAGAAACTTACCTCCGATGAATACCCGATGATTTCCCTGCGTTTTCTCGTGATTTCTTCTCTCTAGGGCTCAAAATACGGTTTTGGGGTATGAAACCCGCGAGCCCTCTGTTCTGCAATTTAATTTCACTGCCAGACAAATTTGCTCTTCGCGTTCGCGATGCCCTTCACGCGAACGCGATGCCTTGCTCCGTTCCTTCATCGCGAACGCGACGTAAAGTCACGCGTCCGCGAAGAATATTCTGCCCAGCCCGGATTTTTCCTCTACGCGAACGCGTCTACCCTTCACGCGATCGCGATGGTCTCCATCTTTCTCCTACGCGAACGCGACCTCCTGGGACGCGAACGCGAAGCTTCGTCCAACCTTGCCTACGCGAACGCGACAGCCTGACCGCGAACGCGATGCCTTAGCCAGCTCTGCCTTCGCGAACGCGACCTGGGCCACGCGAACGCGAAGGCTTAATGCCTGCTGCACCAACCTGCAATTTACAGCAGACTTTTCATGCTCCAAAAATGCCGGATGATGGTCCGGATTCACTCCGAGGCCCCCGGGACCCCAACGAAAACTACCAACATACTCCGAAACACGATACGAACTTGTTCCAATCATAAAAATACCATCCTATACATCAAAATCACCAATTACACATGGATTCAAGCCTAAGTTTCTTCAAAACTTTCAAAACTAACATTCAATCCAAAACCCGATCAAACGACGTCCGAATGTCCTGAAATTTTGCAGACAATCCAAAATCACATAACGAAGCTACAGGAATTGTCGGAATTCCATTCCGACCACCGGATCAAAATCTCACCTACCGTTCGGATTTCGCCAAAATTCAACCTTAGCCAATTCAAGCCTAAAACTACAACGGACCTCCAAATTCAATTCCGATTGCTCTCCTAAGTCATAAATGATCCCCCGAAACTAGTCGAATCATCAGAATCTGATTCCGAGCACTCTAACTCGATAGTCAACTCTAGGTTGACTTTCCATATTCAAACTTCCTTCAAACATGCTATTTGCTTCATTTTCAATTCAATTCACTCCTAACTCACCCGATAGGTTCTAACATTGATATAGAAGCATAATATATGTTAATGCAACATAGCGGGGTAGTAATTCCCGTAACGACGGTCCGGGTCGTTACATTTTATTTGGTGAAGCTTGTCTCATTTATTATTTAAAGGGCAAACCTAAAAGCAACTACGATTCTCTACTTTGTTTGTCTCAAAAAAAGAGAAATGCTAATTTATTCACTAAGATTATTCAGAGTCGTTATAATCGGGTTACATGAAATGCACCCCCGAATTTTTAGACATCGTAACCATGTCACGCGATCCGTACCAATAATCACGATGATTTATTAATTGTACCTAAAGCGACTAGCGCATTTGAGTTTTTTATTCAAAATCTTTGAGAGTATTGCGAGGCTATGAATTATGGAAGAGATTATAAAAATTGAACATGGACTACATAATGCTTAAACACACAAAGAGGCAAAAACAAGAATTTATATAACATAAGGACTAACCAAAGGTACAACTCCAAATTTTATTCATTAAACAAGTCAAGGTTGCGTTAGGATGGCTATTGCTCAGTAATTCACGCATATCTTTAACATTAATATATATTCCCTTCAAACAACTCTACTCACATTAAAACATGCACTCCACTCAAGCATATTCATATAGGCAATATCCATACCAGTTCGTGGCTAATTAGATCTAGACTCCAAGCATGACAACGCTATGCTAACAAATTTCGATTCCTTTGTGATAACAAATCGTCGAGAGCATTTGGCTTGGCATCATACATCTTAAAAATAATCAGTCCAGTTATGCATTTATTGCTTTTAATTGCTCATAACAGTGAATAAAACTAAACATACCAAATACAGTCAAACAAAGATATTGTTATTACACTGTATTTGTAAATAATTCTGGAAATATAAATAAATACAAACAAGTATATGCATAAACAGAAATGAAGAAACTAATTCGAGCCCACTGAATTCACAGTGTTTCCTTAAGGAATTTAATCCCCTCCTAGTACCCAAGGTTATGGATTATTTCCTCCCAGGATAGAACGAATTACACACTCGTGTAGTGATACTGCAAACCCCAGTGTTTCAGCGAACACAAAGTTCGGTAGCAAATCACTCTTACTTTTTGCTTTGTTTGATGCTAAAAGTATGCAGAAGAAAGGAGGAGAAACTCAAAAATTCGTAGTGAAATTCTGAGCAGAATAGTATTGTATTTATAGCCAAAAGTTGGGCTAAAATCTGAAGAGTCTCTTCAGAATGGTTGTTTCTGCAAAACTGCCACAGCATAAATGCCATTGCATAAATGGCCATTTACTCAATAATAAAGAGGGAAAATTGATGGGTAGTTATTTTTTTGTTACAAAAACAGAACAAACTGAAATTTGGATATAATATTAATATTTATTTAATATTAATGTTCTGTTATTAAAATAAATATTTTAATAATATTTTTGTTAATATTTTACTATTAACAAATAAATTTGGTCCAAAAAGTTAATCAATCGATCATTTGACCAAATCCAAATCCAAATCCGAAGCCGAAGCCGAAGCTGTAGCCGTAGCCGTAGCCGAAGCCGAAGCCGAAGCCGAGCCGAGCGACGACGACGGCGCGAGGCTTGCTTTCTTCTCAACTCTTTAAGAGCTAGAATAAGAGCAATTGCTTATATACCCATAAAAAATCTCTTCTTCTTCCAATATGGGACAATGCCCATTTACCAAGGAGAGGGAACTTAAAATTTCACTAAAATTTCATTTCCCTCCATTTTCCATTCACCCTCTTTTAACTTTTTAATATATTAATTAAATATATTAAAACCCAACAATCCCCCACATGAATGGGGAATGGCTATATCACGGAAGTATGCATAAAAACCTGTGTGATTCGCAAGTAAGGATTACTTGCATCTGGATAAGTAGGTTTCCCTTTGAACTTTCCGTAGTGAACTTATGTCGGATATAGTCGATCAATCGGTAGATTTGATATCTTTGAACCGTCGAACTTTGGTGTATACCTAGACAACCACAAGTCACACAACCAACCCTTAACCGTCTTTGGTTCTCATTGTTGTGTTCGTTTCAGCCATGAACACCGCCTGGTTTCATAAGTGCGTAGAGAACTGGCGTTACAGAATTCTCCTTGAAGCGGCTAACACTTCACACTTACATAGGTGATTCCTAAACATGTCATCCCGTAGATACACTATTTGATATACCCCGTATCAAATTTAGAAATCATTAAAAAGCCTTAATGTTTTATCCTTGGTACTGAACATTGTCTTATAAGGGAATGGACCAAAAGTTTATTTGACAATGTTGAACGGTCATAAATGACTTTGTTTGATCTCCTTGAACCTAGATCTTGGGATCTCCGGTCTTCTAGGTAGAGTTACCGCCACTATGACTTGTTCTCGGCCACAGTCCCATTCCCCTTGATGATTTCTCAACTACATCTCTAGTTAGGCCTTTTGTAAGCGGATCCGCCACATTATCACTTGACTTTACATAATCAATCGTGATAATTTCTCTAGAGAGTAATTGTCTAACGGTTTTATGTCTTCGTCGTATATGACGAGATTTACCGTTATACATAACGCTCCCAGCCCTTCCAATTACCGCTTGACTATCACAGTGTATGCATATTGGTGCCAAGGGTATGGGCCAAAATGGAATATCTTCCAAGAAATTCCGGAGCCATTCAGCTTCTTCACCAGCTTTATCCAAAGCTATGAACTCAGCCTTCATTGTAGAGCGGGCAATACAAATTTGTTTGGATGACTTCCAAGATACCGCCCCTCCACCAATTGTGAATACATATCCACTTGTTGACTTGGAATCAGTTGATCCGGTGATCCAATTTGCATCACAGTATCTCTCAATGACCGTAGGATATTTATTATAGTGCAAAGCAAAGTCCTGGGTATGTACTAAGTACCCCAAAACTCGTTTCATGGCCATCCAATGAGACTGACTTGGATTGCTCGTATATCGACCCAATTTACTTATAGCACAGGCTATATCTGGTCGTGTACAATTCATGATGTACATTAAGCAACCCAACACACGAGCATAATTCAATTGTGATATGCTTTGGCCTTTGTTCTTTGCTAATGCAAGATTCACGTCAATTGGAGTCTTTGCAACTTTAAAGCCCAAGTGCTTGAATTTTTCAAGTACTGTCTTGATATAATGAGATTGTGACAACGCCGGACCTTGAGAAGTCTTATGGATCTTAATTCCCAGAATTAAATCAGCAACTCCCAAGTCTTTCATATCAAATTTGCTAGTTAGCATACGCTTAGTAGCATTTATATTGGCAATGTCATTACTCATTATGAGCATATCATCCACATATAAGCAAACAATGACTATGTGATTTGGAAAATTTTTAATGTACACACATTTATCACACTCATTTATCTTAAACCCATTTGACAACATTGTTTGGTCAAATTTAGCATGCCATTGTTTGGGTGCTTGTTTTAATCCGTAAAGGGACTTAACAAGTCTACAGACCTTCTTTTCTTTTCCTGGAACCACAAACCCTTCTGGTTGTTCCATGTAGATTTCTTCCTCCAACTCTCCATTTAAGAAGGTCGTCTTAACATCCATTTGATGAATATCAAGACCATAAACTGCAGCTAACGCTACTAACGTTCGTATGGACGTAATTCTTGTAACTGGAGAGTATGTATCAAAATAATCAAGACCTTCTCGTTGTCTATACCCTTTGACAACAAGTCTTGCCTTATATTTATCAATAGTGCCATCATCTTTCGTTTTCCTTTTAAAGATCCATTTAGAACCCAACGGTTTATTTCCAGGAGGAAGATCATCTTTCAATATGGATTCTATTTCACTATTGACTGCCTCTTTCCATGACAATGATTCTGAAGAAGACATCGCTTCTGTAACGACCCGACCGGTCGTTTTAGAAATATTACGCCCCAATCCCTAATTTAACTGTTCCCCTAAGTTCATTTCTGCTATTGTGGTTTGCCGGGAGAGTCGGTTCTGAAATTTGGAGCATTTTGGGACACTTAGTCCCTGAATGAGAGCTTTAAAGCTAGAAAATGATCCGTAGCCAGAACAGTGTTAAGACGATCTCGGAACGGAAATCTGATGGTTCCATTAGCTCCGTTAGGTGATTTCGGGGTTGGGAGCGCGTTCGGAATGTATTTTGGAGGTCCGTAGCTCAATTAGGCTTGAAATGCCGAAGTTTGAAATTTTGGCGAATTCGAACGATAGGTGAGATTTTGATCCGGGGGTCGGAATGGAATTCCGACAATTTCTGTAGCTTCGTTATGTGAATTTGGATATGTCCGCAAAGTTTCAGGTCATTCGGACGTCGTTTGTTTGGGTTTTAGATCGAATGTGCAATTCGGAAAGTTTTAAGAAATTTAGGCTTGAATTCGATGTGAATTATGGGTTTTGATGTTGTTAGACGTGTTTTTATGATTTGAACGAGTTCATATCGTGTTTTGGAGTATGTTGGTGGTTTTCGTTGGGGTCCGGGGAGCCTCGGGATGAATTCGGGGGTCCAAACGGACCAATTTGTGCCAAAAGGCACTGCTGTTCTGCTGCAATAATTGCAGAGCAATTTTGCTCTCCGCGATCGCGGAGATGGCCATGCGATCGCGTAAGGGAGAAATCATGAGCTCTGCGATCGCGAAGTAAAGCCTACGATCGCGTAAGTCTGGAGGTTGAACCAGTGCGATCGCGTGAGGTTTCATGCGATCGCGTAGGGTATTGGTCGGAAGCAGTGCGATCGCGTGAGGGAGTATGCGATCGCGTAGGGTAGTTTGGGGAGCCGGACGAGTTTGTTCTTCGCGATCGCGTTAGTACGTTTGCGATCGCGTAGGGTTGCTTAGTTGTTCACTGCGATCGCGTCCAGGATCACGCGATCGCGTAGAGGAAAATTAGGCCGCCCATATTTTGTGCATCGCGATCGCGAGCCCAATGCTGCGATCACGTAGAGTAAAATGGCCTGGCAGTGACTTTAAGTCCAGAACATTTCGGTCGCGGCCTAACACACCAAAACCGCCATTGTTGAGCTCCAAGAGAGGATTTTGAAGGGGAAACGCTGGGATATCATCGGGAAATCATCGGGGGTAAGTTTCTTGACCTTAATTCGTTGGTTTATCATGAAATCCGTGATTATTTCACTGAAATTGGAAGATTAAAGGTGGGTTTGAGCCCTAGGCCTAAATGTTAGAAAATCTCCGATTTGAGTGGGCAAATGGAGTCCGATTTTGGTAAATTTTATATGCCTAGACTCGTATTGAGATAAGGAACCCGAATATATAATTTTCGTGATTTTTCGATAAGCGTACCGAAAGTCGGATTTTGGCAACTTGTGGGTTTTTTGGCGTATTTTGAGTTGTTTTGATTGGGTAATGCCCAATTGACCTATTTTGATATGATTCTATTGATTTTTATCAGATACTACACCTGTGGAGGCCGACATTCGCGGCAAGAGAATTGTTTCATAGCGGTTTTGTACCGGAGTCGAGGTAAGTGGCTTGTCTAACCTCGTGTGGGGGAATTTTCACCCCTAGGATATTATGTGATAGTTTAAATGCCTTGTACGCGAGGTGACGGGCGTGTACATGCGCTGGTTGTTGAACACGTACTTTATTTAAAATGTTCGATGAGTGATATTTCTGTCTTTGGCTATTAATTTGATATTTTTACCCGGTAGTGGTTAGAAAAGCATGATTAGGTAGCACTTAGCTGTTTAGTTGCCTAATTGCCTTATTTGAACTCCTTGGTAATTATTGGCACTATTTTTCGGTGAAGTTATAGTTAAGCATAATTATTCTCTTTGTGGATTCCTTTATTGGGTGTGCTTGTGGATCTGCGGGTTCGATTCCGGAGACCCGAGGGCTGTGGGTCCGATTCCCGGAGACCGGCGTGATATTGGTAGGGACTACGGGTTCGATTCCCGAGATCACGAGTTATTGGTAGGGACTACGGGTTCGATTCCGAGATCACGAGTTATTGGTAGGGACTACGGGTTCGATTCCGGAGATCTTGAGTTATTGATTATTTATTGAGACATGGTGTCACGACCCCAAATCCGGTCGTGATGGCGCCCAACACATTGCTAAGCCAGGCCCGACCAATCAATATCAACGACGGAGCTAGAAGCTCTCTTTAACCCGTTTAAGCATTTCAAAATATGAAACAATAGTAATACTTATACCAATAGCGGGGAGATCAAGTCCCAAAATATACTAACTCCCATAGACCAATGGTCAAGAGTCATGAGCCTCTACCGAACATGAGTGTATAAAGGTTTACAAGATACCAAGTGCGGAAAGAAAAGTCAATACAAAATCAAGACGGTAAGAAGGAATATCGGGTCCCGCGGACTCTGCAGCTACCTCGAATATCCACGAACGTCGCCTCGCACAGCTCTACTGGATCACTGCTTGAGAGGTACCTGGATCCGCACACAAGGTGCGGGGAGTAAAATGAGTACCTGCCGGACTCGGTGGTAATAAACAAGGGTAAGACACCGCGGATAAGAAATCCACAATAAAGCACTATGTGAAGCTATAATCAACTACACTGTCATAGAATCAATATTCACCGTACATGTACCAACAAAATACCAATAAATAGCATAACAGCTAGGAGATGTAGCTAAATGCAATGCAATGCATGATATGACCGCTACGGCGTGTGGCCGACTCCAATTTTGGGTACCCGTGCTCGCTGTGGGGGTTCGGACTCCGGAGGGGCTCCTACGGCCCAAGCACGTCTCGTAGAGATATTCTGCGGCGTGTAGTCCGATCCAACATATACCTCGGCTGCGGCGCGCGGCCAGATCCACTACTAGTCGGCTAATATGCGGATACGGCCTCGCGAGCTCAAAAGTAGTTTTTGAAAACTCTTTTATCATTTTTCGGTTGGAAAACAGTAATATTAAGTTCCGGAGATTGGAATTAGCATAATAACAAAAATAAGCTGCGGACTAGTAGTAAACTAGCGTGTCTATATGATAAGACAATGATAACGATCCTCGCGGGATCCAATAACTGGCTCACAGCCCACAATATACTCAACCGTCCAAGAAGGAGGTTCGACGGCTCGAGAATAGCCAATAATACAGTATCAACAGGTCGGACTAATATATAGTCTCCAGTTCATGATCGACCCCGCACTCTCAAGAGTGTGCGTTATACAGCGTCACAAAGTGGTATACCGGGGTTTCGAACCCGCTGGTCATCACCCACATCTATTACTCACCTCAATACGGCGCGACGACTACTCCGCAATGCCCTTGCCACGAGAATCAAGCTCCGCACGCGTAGAATCCGATCAAATACAGTAGAAACACAACAAATTAGGCCAATGGGACGATACCCAATCAATATAACTCAATTTACATCAAAATTCCCAAAGTTGTCAAAACCCGACTTTCGGTACGCTTGTCGAAAAATTACAAAAGTCAGATATTCGGAACCCTCATCTCGATACGAGTCTAGGCATATAAAATTTACCAAAATCGGTCTCTATTTGCCCACTCAAATCAGTGTTTTTCTTTAATTTAGGCCTAGGACTCAAACCCACCTTTAATCTTCCATTTACAGAAATTTAACCCATGATTTCATGTTAAAAAGATGTAATTAAGCCACAAAACTTACCTCCAACGAATCCCCGATGAATTACCAGCAATTCCCGTGAGTTTCTCTCTCTAGAACTCAAAAATGGCGTTTTTGGGTATTAAACCCGCGGCTGGTTCTGTTCTGAACTTAACTTCACTGCCAGCCTATTTTCTTCATCGCGTTCGCGACGCCTCTCACGCGAACGCGATGCCTTTTTCCTCTTCTTCATCGCGAACGCGGCACTCTCTCACGCGTCCGCGAAGATCAACTCCGCAGCCTCCTGACTTTTACTCTACGCGAACGCGACGTGAAGTCACGCGTCCGCGATGCCTTACCTTTTCCTCTTACGCGAACGCGACCCACCCATCGCGAACGCGATGGCCAACTGGCCCCAACCTTCGCGAACGCGGCATTGCCCTCGCGAACGCGATGCTTTACTGAACCTGGCCTTCGCGAACGCGGAACCTTCCTTCGCGAACGCGAAGGCTTATTTTATGCCCAGTGATCTGCAGATTACAGCAGACCATTTTTCTTGCTTCCAAATGCCGGATGATGGTCCGGATTCACCCCGAGGCCCTCGGGACCCCAACGAAAACCACCAACATACCCCAAAACACGATACGAACTTGTTCCAATCATAAAAACACCATCCTAAACATCAAAATCACCAATTACACACGGATTCAAGCCTAAATTTCTTAAAACTTTCCGAATTACACATTCGATGAAAAACCCGAGCAAACGACGTCCGAATGACCTGGAATTTTGCAGGCACATCCAAAATCACCTAACGGAGCTACTGCAACTGTCGGAACTCCATTCCGACCCCCGGATCAAAATCTCACCTACCGTTCGGATTTCGCCAAAATTCAACCTTAGCCAATTCAAGCCTATTTCTACACCGGGCCTCCAAATTCAATTCCGATCGCTCCCCTAAGTCACAATTCACCTCCCGGAACTAACCGAATCATCAGAATTTGATTCCGAGCCCTCTAACCAAATAGTCAACTCCGGGTTGACTTTCTTTATTCAAGTTTCCTTCACAAAGGCTATATGCCTCATTTCCAATCCCAATCACTCCTAACTCACTCGATAGACTCTAACACTGATATAAAACCATAAAACATGTAATTACAACATAACGGGGTGGTAATTCTCGTGACGACGGGCCGGGTCGTCACATTCTCCCCCTCTTAAGCAAACGTTCGTCCTCGAGCGGGTCAAGAAACATACCTGAAGTCTCAAACAAGTGAGGATATCTGCTCCGCATCTCCCGCTCGACCTCCCAAGTGGCCTCCTCCACGGGTCGACCTCTCCACTGAACCTTAACTGATGCAATCTCCTTGGACCTCAATTTTCTCACCTGACGACCCAAAATGGCAATAGGCTCCACATCATAGGATAGATCACCATCAAGCTGAATGGTGCTGAAGTCTAATACATGAGACGGATCTCCAATGTACTTCCGGAGCATAGACACATGGAATACTGGATGGACGCTGGATAAGCGGGCGGCAAGGCTAACTCATATGCCACCTCTCCAACTCTCTTAAGTATCTCAAAAGGACCAATGTACCTAGGACTCAACCTTCCTTTCTTCCCAAACCTCATGACACCCTTCATAGGTGAAACCTTCAACAATACTCTGTCACCAACCATGAAAGACAACTCTCGAACTCTACGGTCCACATAACTCTTCTGACGAGACTGTGTTGTACGAAGCCTCTCCTGGATCAACTTTGCTCTATCCAGAGCATCCTGGACTAACTCAGTCCCTATCAACCTAGCCAGGCTCAAACCATCCCACGGGGGATCTACATCGCCTGCCATACAATGCCTCATACGGGGCCATCTGAATACTCGACTGATAGCTGTTGTTGTAGGCAAACTCAGCAAGTGGTAGGAACTCGTCCCACGAACCACCAAAATCAATCACACAAGCTTGCAACATATCCTCCAAGATCTGAATAGTGCGCTCAGACTGTCCGTCTGTCTGGGGGTGAAATGCTGTACTCAACTCAACACGTGTACCCATCTCTCGCTGAAATGCTCTCCAAAACTGAGAAGTGAACTGAGTACCCCTGTCGGATATGATAGACACCGGAACTCCATGCAACCGAACAATCTCTCGAATAAAGATCGCTGCCAACCGCTCCGATGAGTAGGTAGTACTAACTGGAATGAAGTGAGCTGACTTGGTCAGTCTATCCACAATCACCCATACAGAATCAAACTTCCTCGCCGTCCGAGGGAGTCCAGTAACAAAGTCCATAGTGATCCTCTCCCATTTCCACTCAGGAATATCAATGCGCTGAAATACACCACCAGGCCTCTGATGCTCGTACTTAACCTGCTGACAGTTGAGGCACCGTGCTACATGTCCGACAATGTCCATTTTCATCTTTCTCCACCAATAGTGTTGTTTCAAATCTTGATACATCTTCGCGGCTCCTGGATGGATAGAATATCGCGAACTATGGGCCTCATCCAGAATCAACTCACGAAGGCCATCAACATTGGGTACGCATATCCGGCCCTGCATCCTCAATACGCCGTCACTATCAATGGTGACATCTCTAGCATCATCATGCTGAACTCTGTCCCTCAGGACAGCCAAATGTGGATCATCATGCTGGTGCTCACGAATACGATCATATAGAGATGACCGAGATACAACACAAGCCAATACACTGCTGGGCTCCGAAATATCTAACCTCACTAGCCGATTGGCTAGCACCTGAACATCATAAGCAAATGGCCTCTCCTCAGCTGGAATATATGCCAAGCTCCCCATGCTGACCGCCTTCCGGCTCAAAGCATCGGCCACCACATTGGCCTTCCCCGGATGATATAATATAGTAATGTCATAATCCTTCAGCAACTCTAGCCATCTCCGTTGTCTCAAATTAAGGTCTTTCTGTTTGAACAAGTGCTGGAGACTACGATGGTCGGTATACACCTAACAAGACACACCGTACAAATAGTGCCTCCAAATCTTCAAGGCATGAACAATGGCGGCTAGCTCCAAATCATGAACAGGATAGTTCTTCTCATGTGGCTTCAACTGCCGAGAAGCATAAGCAATTATCTTACCTTCCTGCATCAACACACAACCTATCCCCACTCTCGAGGCATCACAATAAATGGTATATGAACCTGAAGTCGATGGCAATACTAACACTGGAGCTGTGGTCAAAGCTGTCTTGAGCTTCTGAAAGCTCTCCTCGCACTCATCCGACCACACGAATGGTGCACCCTCCTGGGTCAATTTAGTCAATGAAGAAGCAATGGATGAAAATCCCTGAACAAACCGGCGATAATACCCCGCCTAGGCCAACTCTGCACCGCCTCTATCTTTTTCTGATCAACCTGAATACCATCACGAGACACCACATGTCCCAGAAATGCCACGGACTCGAGCCAAAACTCGCACTTGGAGAATTTAGCATATAGCTTCTCCTCTCTCAATCTCTGCAACACAATGCTCAAATGCTGAGCATGCTCCTCCGACTACGGGAGTAGACTAGAATGTCATCAATGAACACAATCACAAATGAATCCAAATAAGGCCTGAACACACTGTTCATCAGATGCATAAATGCTGCTGGGGCGTTGGTCAGCCCAAAAGACATCACAAGAAACTCATAGTGACCATATCGGGTCGTGAATGCTGTCTTCACAATATCCGAGTCCCTGATCTTCAGGTGGTGATAGCCCGAACGAAGATCGATCTTAGAAAACACCCTCGCACCCTGTAACTAATCAAACAAATCATCTATGCGCGGTAGAGGGTACTTGTTCTTCACTATCACTTTGTTCAATTGCCTATAATCAATACACATTTGCATGGAACCATCTTTCTTTTTAACAAATAATACCGGCGCACCCCACGGAGACACACTAGGACGGATGAAACCCTTATCCAGAAGTTCCTGAAGCTGCTCTTTTAGTTCTTTCAACTCGGCTGGTGCCATCCGATAAGGAGGAACGGATATGGGCTGAGTGCCCGGCACCAAGTCAATGCCAAAATCAATATCCCTGTCCGGCGGCATGCCCGGCAGGTCTGAGGGGAATACATCTGGGAAGCCCCTTACAACAGGTACAGAATCAATGCTAGGAGACTCAGCTCCACATCTCTCACAAAAGCTAAGTACGATAAACACCCTTTTTCAACCATCTTCTGAGCTTTTAGGAATGAAATAACACGGCTAGGGACGAAATCGGTCGAACCCGCCACTCGATCTGAGAAATACCAGGAATGGCCAACGTAACTGTCTTAGCATGACAGTCCAATATAGCATGGTACGGAGACAACCAGTCCATACCCAATATAACATCAAAGTCCACCATCCCCAACAATAACAAATGTGCCTGGGTCTCCAGACCCCCAATAGATATAACACAGGATCTATAGACATGATCCACAACAATCGTATCACCCACGGGGGTGGATACATGAACAAAGTAAATCAAGACTACCACGAGTCGCACCCAAATGATGTGCAAAATAAGAGGACACGTAAGAATATGTGGACCCTGGATCAAATAGAACAGAGGCATCTGCATCAGAGGCAACTGCATCACGCCTGTCAGGAAGAGCATAGAACCATGCCTGGCCTCCACCAGATCTCTCCTCGCCTCTGGGGCGACTACGAGAAGACTGATCTCCACCTCTACTAGACTGAGATGGTGCTGAAGAGGAGGGCTGATCCCTCTGCTGTGTCCTGTCCTTACGGAGTCGAGGGCACTGTCTCCTCATGTGGCCAAACTCACCACACTCATAACATGCACCTGGTGCTGGAGAAGTAGGTGCTGCACTCTGGGCTAGGAGGGCACCAAGCGATGACTGACCCTGCTGAAACCCCTGTCGACCATGACCATAAGAACCTCCGCTCTGCTCTGGGCGGTCTGAATGAGAAGGTCTAGATGAGCGACCTCTGCTCTGCTGTGAATGCCCTCTAGATGGAGCACCGCTGAAACTGCCAGAACTGCGAGGCCTCTTGGCCTCCCGCTCCTCTCTCTCTCGGCGACGATCCGCCTCGATGGAGCGTGCCATATCGGCAACCTGCTCAAACGATGATGACAGAACTCGCTCGCTGGTCATAAGAATATGGATAGAGTAGTTGAGGCCATCAATGAACCTCATGATCCTCTCCCTATCGGTGGGGATCATCCATGTGGCATGCCTAGCCAACCTGAGTGAATCTAAGCTCATATTGGGTCACAGACATGTCTCCCCGAATCAACCACTCGAACTGGCGACGTGGCTCCTCGCGATGAGACCGGGGTACATATTTCTCTAGAAAGAGAGTAGAAAGCTGCTGCCATGTGAGAGGTCTTGCTCTTGCGGAGCCTACGCCTCTCAAACTCCTCCCACCGATCAAATGCGGGACCGGTAAC
>JASVEL010009503.1:0-15215 GCA_032618575.1 Nicotiana noctiflora | reverse complement strand
GGAAATGTAGTAAATGAAACTCCGCTGGACTCAAGAATACCAGCCGTACGCAGCATCTTCTGACACTTATCCAAGAAACCCTGGGCATCCTCGCCCTCAACGCCACTGAAATGGGGTGGCTGAAGTCTACCAAATCTCTCAAGACGACGCTGCTCGTCATCGGGCATAACCTGAACCATATGCTCTAGAGCTGGAGCTGGTGCAGCTGGAGGAATAACCGGTGCAACCACCTGAGCGGGGACCGCCTCTGGCGTCTGAAGTCCCTGAACAACCGGGTCAGGTGTGCGAGCTGCAGGGGTCTGCTGACAACCCCCTGACTGAGATGTCGCTACAGTAGCGGTAGCTGAAACTACCTGAGCCAAACCGGAACACACCGATAATATTTGAGCAAGAGTCTCCTGAAGACCAGGAATAGCAATAGATATAGTCTGGCCCTGAACTGGGACCGCTGGAGCATCAACCACTGGGGGCTGCTCCTGAACTGGTACAACGGGCGGGTCAGCTGGCACTGCCTCAGCTGCCCTACCTCTAACTCTAGCACGACCGCGCCCACGGCCTCTAACAGGTGGCAATGGAGGTCGTCCACCTCGTCCTGATGCTCGCGTTCTCGCCATCTGCGAGAGAATAGAATATAGAAGTTCTGTTCTCGGAACAACAAGATCGCACGACGGAGTTCAAGAAAAGTGAAGTTTTCCTAAAGGTTCGCAGCCTCCCGAGGATAAGTACAGGCGTCCCGTACCGATCCACAAGACTCTACTAACCGGCTCAAGACTCATGAGGCCTAGTAAACCTAGGCTCTGATACCAACTTGTCACGACCCCAAATCCGGTCGTGATGGCGCCCAGCACATTGCTAAGCCAGCCCGACCAATCAATATCAACGACGGAGCTAGAAGCTCTCTTTAACCCATTTAAGCATTTCAAAATATGAAACAATAGTAATACTTATACCAATAGCGGGGAGACCAAGTCCCAAAATATACTAACTCCCATAGACCGAAGGGTCAAGAGTCATGAGCCTCTACTGAACATGAGTGTATAAAGGTTTACAAGATACCAAGTGCGGAAAGAAAAGTCAATACAAAATCAAGACAGTAAGAAGGAATATCGGGTCCTGCGGACTCTGCAGCTACCTCGAATATCCACAAACGTCGCCTCGCACAGCTACTGGATCACTGCTGAGAGGTACCTGGATCTGCACACAAGGTGCGGGGAGTAAAATGAGTACTGCCAGACTCAGTGGTAATAAACAAGGGTAAGACAGCGCAGATAAGAAATCCACAATAAAGTACTATGTGAAGCTATAATCGGCTACCCTGTCATAGAATCAATATTCACTGTACCTGTACCAACAAAATACCAATAAATAGCATAACAACTAGCGGATGTAGCTAAATGCAATGCAATGCATGATATGACCGCTACGAGCGTGTAGCCGGACTCCAATTTTGGGTACCCGTGCTCACCGTGGGGGTTCAGACTCGGAGGGGCTCCTACGACCCAAGCACATCTCATAGAGATATTCCTCTGCGGCGTGTAGTCCGATCCAACATATACCTCGCTGCGGCGCGCAGCCCGATCCACTACTAGTCGGCTAATATGCAGATACAACCTCGCAGGCTCAAAAGTAGTTTTTGAAAACTCTTTTATCATTTTTCAGAGTTGGAAAACAGTAATATTAAGTTCCGGAGATTGGAATTAGCATAATAACAAAATAGTCGCGGACTAGTAGTAAACTAGCATGTCTATATGATAAGACAATGATAACGATCCTCGCGGGATCCACTAACTGGCTCACAGCCCACAATATACTCAACCGTCCAAGAAGGAGGTTCAACGGCTCGAGAATAGCCAATAATACAGTATCAACAGGTCGGACTAATATATAGTCTCCAGTTCATGATCGACCCCGCACTCTCGAGAGTGTGCGTGTCTCGCCGCTATACAGCGTCACAAAGTGGTATACCGGGGTTTCGAACCCGCTGGTCATCACCCACATCTATTACTCACCTCAATACGGCACGACGACTACTCCGCAATGCCCTTGCCACGAGAATCAAGCTCCGCACGCGTAGAATCTGATCAAATACAATAGAAATACAACAAATTAGGCCAATGGGACGACACCCAATCAATATAACTCAATTTACATCAAAATTCCCAAAGTTGTCAAAACCCGACTTTCGGTACGCTTGTCGAAAAATTACAAAAGTCACATATTCGGAACCCTCATCTCGATACGAGTCTAGGCATATAAAATTTACCAAAATCGGACTCCATTTGCCCACTCAAATCGGTGTTTTTCTTTAATTTAGGCCTAGGGCTCAAACCCACCTTTAATCTTCCATTTACAGAAATTTAACCCATGATTTCATGTTAAAAAGATGTAATTAAGCCACAAAACTTACCTCCAACGAATCCCCGATGAATTACCAGCAATTCCCGTGAGTTTCTCTCTCTAGAACTCAAAAAATGGCGTTTTTGGGTATTAAACCCGCGACTGGTTCTGTTCTGAACTTATCTTCACTGCCAGCCTCTTTTGTTCATCGCGTTCGCGACGCCTCTCACGCGAACGCGATGCCTTTTTCCTCTTCTTCATCGCGAACGCGGCACTCTCTCACGCGTCCGCGAAGATCAACTCCGCAGCCTCCTGACTTTTACTCTACGCGAACGCGACGTGAAGTCACGCGTCCGCGATGCCTTACCTTTTCCTCTTACGCGAACGCAACCCACCCATCGCGAACGCGATGGCCAACTGGCCCCAACCTTCACGAACGTGGCATTGCCCTCGCAAACGCGATGCTTTACTGAACCTGGCCTTCGCGAACGCGGAACCTTCCTTCGCGAACGCGAAGGCTTATTTTATGCCCAGTGATCTGCAGATTACAGCACACCATTTTATGCTTCCAAATGCCGGATGATGGTCCGGATTCACCCCGAGGCCCCGGGACCCCAACGAAAACCACCAACATACCCCAAAACACGATACGAACTTGTTCCAATCATAAAAACACCATCCTAAACATCAAAATCACCAATTACACACGGATTCAAGCCTAAATTTCTTAAAACTTTCCGAATTACACATTCGATGAAAAACCCGACCAAACGACGTCCGAATGACCTAAAATTTTGCAGGCACATCCAAAATCACCTAACGGAGCTACTGCAACTGTCGGAACTCCATTCTGACCCACGGATCAAAATCTCACCTACCGTTCGGATTTCGCCAAAATTCAACCTTAGCCAATTCAAGCCTGTTTCTACACCGGGCCTCTAAATTCAATTCCGATCGCTCCCCTAAGTCACAATTCACCTCCCGGAACTAACCGAATCATCAGAATTTGATTCCGAGCCCTCTAACCAAATAGTCAACTCCGGGTTGACTTTCTTTATTCAAGTTTCCTTCACAAAGGCTATATGCCTCATTTCCAATCCCAATCACTCCTAACTCACTCGATAGACTCTAACACTGATATAAAACCATAAAACATGTATTTACAACATAACGGGGTGGTAATTCTCATGACGACGGGCCGGGTCGTCACACTTCAAGCTAGGATAGAACACGGAGACCCAGAAGTACTGTCAATGGGACTGTGGGTTCGATTCCCATAGGTCCTGGACTTGTTTTATTGAGTTGGTTATTTGTTGTTAGCTTAAATTGTAGACGATTGCAGTAATCATCCTATTGTTGTTATTTCAGAAATTATTATTCATTTAAACTGCTTATTATTGTTATTACCATTGTATTATTGTTTCTCAGTAGGGCCCTGACCTTTCTCGTCACTACTCCATCGAGGTTAGGCTTGGCACTTACCGAGTACCGCCGTAGTGTACTCATGCTACTCTTCTGCACACTTTTGTTGTGCAGATCCAGGTACATCAGGTCAAGCTCATCTCAAGTGATTTTGCAGCACTTTGGGAGACCTCGAGGTATGATCTGCTACGTCCGCGGATCCGGAGTCCTTCCTTCTATTCTAGTGCTAGTAGATGTCTTTCCTTCATTCCGTTGTTAGATACTCCTTTTACATAGAGCTACAATTGTATGATCTCTTTTAGTCTGTGTTACCCGTGGGATTTCGGGTCTTGGTAGTGTTTTAAAACAGTGTATTTGACTGGTGTATGTGCCAAGCGGCACGGATTACATTCCTTTCATCTTATTTTTTTTACTAATTCTTATTAAAAGTTCATAAACCGATATATGCCGCAACGTGTTAGGCTTACCTAGTCATGGGGACTGGGTGCCATCACGACATGTCCATGATTGGTGGACTAGGGTCGTGACAGCTTCTTTAAATGTTTGAGGCTCATTTTCTAATAAGAAAGTCACAAAATCTGGTCCAAATGAAGTAGAC
Organism: Nicotiana noctiflora; assembly: GCA_032618575.1. Lineage (NCBI taxonomy): Eukaryota > Viridiplantae > Streptophyta > Magnoliopsida > Solanales > Solanaceae > Nicotiana > Nicotiana noctiflora. The sequence continues at coordinate 10,858 of JASVEL010009503.1, read as the reverse complement.
GTTCTTTGACGTTTACTACGCTTTGGATCTTCCTGGTTAGGCGTACTTTCTTTTGCTTCTTTCCGAGGTCGTTTAGATCCTTCACTAATCGACTCACATTCCTTTTTGTACGGATATATATTTTCAAAGAACTCAGCATTATCTGATTCTATAACCGTATTATTATAAATATCGGGATTTTCTGATTTATGAACCAGAAATCGATATGCTTTACTATTAGTCGCATATCCTATGAAAACACAATCAACGGTTTTCGGTCCTATTTTTACCCTTTTGGGTTTAGGAACTTGCACTTTTTCCAAACACCCCCACACTTCAAAATAATTCAAGTTGGGCTTCCTTCCTTTCTATTTTTCATATGGAATGGATTGTGTTTTGCAATGGGGTACTCGATTAAGTATACGGCTAGCCGTAAGTACGGCTTCCCCCCACAAGTTCTGTGGAAAAACAGAACTTATCAATAATGCGTTCATCATCTCCTTTAATGAACGATTCTTTCTTTCTGCAATCCCATTGGATTGGGGTGTGTAAGGGGCCATTGTTTGATGAATAATTCCATATTCTAAACATATTTGTTCAAAAGTAGATTCATATGCACCACCCCTATCACTTCTTATCATTTTGATTTTCTTGTTAAGTTGTGTTTCAACTTCATTTTTGTATTGCTTGAATGCGTCTATTGCTTCAACTTTACTATTAAGTAAGTAAACGTAGCAATATCGAGTACTATCGTCAATAAAAGTTATGAAATACTTCTTTCCACCGCGAGATGGTATTGACTTCATGTCACAAATATTTGTGTGAATTAAGTCTAAAGGATTTGAATTCCTTTCAACCGACTTATAAGGATGTTTAACATACTTAGATTCCACACATACTTGACATTTTGATTTGTCACATTCAAATTTAGGCAATACTTCCAAATTAATCATTTTCCGTGAGGTTTTATAATTGACATGACCCAAACGTATATGCCATAATTCATTTGACTCAAGTAAGTAAGACGAAGCTGAAATTTTATTATTATTCTCAACAACCATTACATTCAGCTTGAAAAGGCCCTCAGTGAGGTAACCTTTTCCTACAAACATTTCGTTCTTGCTTATTACAACCTTATCGGAAATAAAAACACATTTAAAACCATTCTTAACAAGAAGTCCAGTAGAGACTAAATTCTTCCTAATCTCGGGAACATGAAGGACGTTGTTCAAAGTCACCACTTTGCCGGAAGTGATTTTGAGAAATATCTTCCCACATCCTTCAAAATTGTCCTTTGAAGCATTTCCCATAGAAATCGTCTCGTCGGGTCCAACAGGAGCATAAGAAGCAAACGCTTCTCTAACTGCACAAACATGGCGACTGGCTCCAGAATCAATCCACCACTCTCTAGGATTGCCTACCAAGTTGCATTCGGAAAGCATGGCACATAAGTTATCAACATTATCATGCTTTTCAACCATGTGTGCTTGCCTTTCTTTGGAGCACGACACTCCATAGATTTGTGTCCGGGTTTTCCACAATTGTAGCAGTTTCCACTGAACTGCTTCTTGCTTGGGTTGTATTTTGGTCCAGAAGCCTTCTTCCTCTTCTTGTTCTCTTCAACAATATTTGCTCCCATTATTGTTGAGTTTCCACGGCCTCTCTTTTCAGCAGCTTTATTGTCCTCTTCGATTCTCAACCGAACAATGAGATCTTCAAGGGACATCCCCTTGCGTTTGTGTTTCAAGTAGTTTTTGAAGTCCTTCCACAAAGGAGGCAACTTCTCAATCATTGCTGGTACTTGGAATGTTTCATTGATAACAAGACCTTCAATGAAATTTTCATTAGTAAAAATACTAAGGTTACTACTTTCAACATCAATATTAATTAGATTTATACCTTCAGCAAGGAGATCATGAATAATCACTTGCCATTCCTGGACTTGGGTAATAACAGACTTGCTATCTACCATTTTGTAGTCCAAAAACTTTGCAGCAACAAACTTTTTCAACCCGGCATCTTCAGTTTTATATTTCTTTTCAAGCGCAGTCCACAATTCCTTTGACGTTTCTACGCCACCGTAGACGTTATACAAAGAATCTTCCAGCCCGCTTGGAATATAATTCTTGCATAAAAAATCTGAATGCTTCCACGCCTCAACGACGAGAAAGCGTTCAGTTTCTGGAGTTTCATCGGACAACACTGGAACATCTTCCTTAATGAACTTCTGGAGACTTGGAGTAGTCAAATAGAAGAACATCTTTTGTTGCCAGCGCTTGAAATCAATTTCGGAAAATTTTCCGGATTTTTCCGCCGGTGCCAATGCTGCCGAAGTCGTTCGGCTTGTTGAGGCATTAGCAGTCACCATTGGAACAGCTTGGTTCTCATTCTCGCTAGTCATTTCTGTAAAAGAAAAATCACGTAGATTTTAATAGAGTACAAAACCACAAATGTTTTACTCTTCCAGAAATAGTAAAAACAAATACAGAAATATAATTTAAATTCCTTAAGCTTGTTATTACACTGTATTTGTAAAATAATTCTGGAAATATAAATAAATACAAACAAGTATATGCATAAACAGAAATGAAGAAACCAATTCGAGCCCACTGAATTCACAGTGTTTCCTTAAGGAATTTAATCCCCTCCACTGAATTCACAATGTTTCCTTAAGGAATTTAATCCCCTCCTAGTACCCAAGGTTATGGATTATTTCCTCCCAGGATAGAACGAATTACACACTGGTGTAGTGGTACTGCAAACCCTAGTGTTTCAGCGAACACAAAGTTCGGTAGCAAATCACACTTACTTTTTGCTTTGTTTGATGCTAAAAGTATGCAGAAGAAAGGAGGAGAAACTCAGAAATTCGTAGTGAAATTCTGAGCAGAATAGTGTTGTATTTATAGCCAAAAGTTGGGCTGAAATCTGAAGAGTCTCTTCAGATAAATGCCATTGCATAAATGGCCATTTACTCAATAATAAAGAGGGAAAATTGATGGGTAGTTAATTTTCTGTTACAAAAACAGAACAAACTGAAATTTGGATTTAATATTAATATTCTGTTATTCTATTAATATTTTACTATTAACAAACAAATCCGAAGCCGAAGCCGAAGCCGAAGCCGAAGCCGAGCCGAGCGAGCGAAGACGAAGGCGCGAGGCTTGCTTTCTTCTCAACTCTTTAAGAGATAGAATAAGAGCAATTGCTTATATACCCATAAAAAACCTCTTCCTATTCCAATATGGGACAATGCCCATTTACCAATGAGAGGGAACTTGAAATTTCACTAAAATTTCATTTCCCTCAATTTCTCATTCACCCTCTTTTAACTCTTTAATATATTAATTAAATATATTAAAAACCCAACAGGTATCGTACCTCAAATTGCTAGAAATCCGGACAGAACTCGAAACGAAAACCTGGGACAGCGATGAAATGGAGAACTGAACCGCGAACGGAGACTCGACGGCGTATCAATGAACGACTCGACAAATCGGACACGATGACCTTAAAAAATTTAACTCGACTGCGTGCTTCGTTAATTTTTTTCTAATCTTTCTGTCCGAAACTTATGTTTCTGCTTTTGTTTTGGTAAGTTAGTATGGTGTTCTTCTCCGTTGAAGAAGATGAAGGAATAGTAGATATGTATGCATTCTATATCTCTTATTTTCCTTCTGTTTTCGTTTTCAAATCTTTTTCGTTTTTTTCTATTTCTTCCGTTCTATTTTTCTTCTTCTTTTGAATCTTTGTATTGTATATTATATATTGTAGTGTCATGTGTCATGTTTTATTTTTTTCATCTTACTTTGTCTTTTTCTTCTTTTCATTTGTCCGTCTTTTCTTCTCTTTCTTTTTTGACTTTTTTTTGTTTTTTTTCTATTTTTTCTTCCTCCCTTCTTTGACTTTTTTCTTTCTTTCTTTCTCTCTCTCTTTTTTTTTTATGGATTTTGTCTTTTTCCTTTTTTTCAAACTGGGTAATTTAAATCCGAATATTATTCTATGTCTGGAAACGTGAATGAAAACATAATTTTATTTAATTAATCCTACATAAGCAAAATAACTATAAAAATAAGACTGACAATTAAAATAAAACTTATTTTATATTAAAGTAACTACAAAATATTAATGAAACTATTATTATTTTTTTAATTTTCCTTTTTATAAAAAAATAAAAATATAAAGTATTATTTTTGTATTTATCAAGTTTAAAATGATTACAAAACATTAATAAAACTATATTTTTTTCTATTTTTTTATTTTAAGGTAAAAATAAAGTAAAAGAGTCAAAACTAGCTAAGATAGCTATATTAGGCCTAAACTAAATATTTTACGCTAAACTATGAAAAATCTCGGGGAGGGTCAAAAATCACGCGTCTACAGCTGCCCCTCTTTGACTGAAAACACAAAGAGTTTTCAGACAAAGAACGACTAGACAAGTTGTTTGACCCGACCCTTATTCAGAGAGATTAAACTAAAGAGAAGAGGATGTGACCGAGCCTTTGTATCTAAGATGCCTACATATCCTTGGCTATAAAGGAATCAGGCCACGTGTAGTTCGAAAGTGAGTGAGAATATGGAGTATGTCGAGGTTGAGAGCCAGTCGAGGTGTCGTTCCGCCGAGGTTCCGTTCTGACGAGGTTCCGGTCTGTGGTGTTGCTACTACATCAAAAATCAAAACATGAAAAAGGCTAACTAAGCCTATCAGCTACTAGTTACAAGATTCATATCTATAAGTCTTCTGAAGCTTGATCTTGAGCATTGGTTGGTGCTTCATGCAGACTCAAAATTTGAACCTTGATGCTTGCTAGTTGCAGGTGCTAGTTCATCATTCTTCAGCTTTTTGGATCAAGACCAGGTATGCAGTGCTTGTGACCTCGGCCATGTCTTGAGCACACCACATCTTTCATCAACTTCTGCACTTGGATTAACTCATCGCCCTTTTTTTCATTGTGACTAACTTCTGTTGATCATCTCGGACTGTTGACTCGCATTCTCGTCGCGCGCTTCTTTTGTTGCTAACTTGCATTGCACTCTGAAGTGAATTCCCTTATCTCCCGGCAGGCACCTGATTGCCAATATTCGAACTGTCTTTCTTTAAACCTTGCTGCTTTCCCTTGAAATTTCCCTTAAAACTTGAACTATCTTCCCTCATTCTCCAGGTGGGCGCCTGATTGCTGAACTTGAACTATATTCCCTTGTTCTCCAGGTGGGCTCCTGATTGTTGAACTTGAACAGTATTCCCTTGTTATACAGGTGGGCACTTAATTGCTAAGACATGAAATGTATTCCCTCGTTCTACAGGTGGGCGCCTAATTGCTAAGACATGAAATATATTCCCTCGTTCTACATGTGGGCGCCTATTTTCTAAGACATGAAATGTATTCCCTCGTTATACAGGTGGGCGCCTAACTGCTAAGACATGAAATGTATTCCCTCGTTATACAGGTGGGCGCCTAATGCTAAGACATGAAAATATATTCCCTCGATATACAGGCGGGCGCCTAATTGCTAAGACATGAAATGTATTCCCTCGTTATACAGGTGGGCCCCTAATTACTAAGACATGAAATGTATTCCCTCGTTATACAGGTGGGCGCCTAATGCTAAGACATGAAAATGTATTCCCTCGTTATACAGGTGGGCGCCTAATTGCTAAGACATGAAAATCTATTCCCTCATTATACAGGTGGGCGCCTATTTTCTAAGACATGAAAAGTATTCCCTTGTTATATAGGTGGGCGCCTATTTTCTAAGACGTGAACAGTATCCCTTATGGTTGAACTGGAATGAATTAAACTAGGAAGTGCATCTTCTAAGGGTGAACTCAAATTTAGGAAGTGCGTCTCCAATGACTGAACTATTGATTCGGGAAGTGCGTCTCCTATGCATGAAATCTTAATTTAGGAAGTGCGTCTCCTAGAGGTAAAAATAAACTTAGGAAGTGCGTCTCCTAGAGGTAAAAATAAACTTAGGAAGTGCGTCTCCTATTGGTGAAATCTTTATTTAGGAAGTGCGTCTCCTGTGCATGAACTATTAATTTAGGAAGTGTGTCTCCTATGAGTGAAAATCTTAATTCAGGAAGTGCGTCTCCTTATGTATGAAAATGAACTTAGGAAGTGTGTCTCTTATGGGTAAAAATAAACTTAGGAAGTGTGTCTCCTATGGGTAAAACTTTTAATGACTTTAAACTAGGAAGTGCGTCTCCTATGATTGAAATCTTAATTTAGGAAATGCATCTCCTATGCATGAAAATAAACATAGGAAGTGCGTCTCCTAGAGGTAAAAATATACTTAGGAATTGCGTCTCCTATGGGTAAAACTTTTAATGACTTTAAACTAGGTAGTGCGTCTCCTATGATTGAAATCTTAATTTAGGAAGTGCGTCTCCTATGCATGAAAATAAACTTAGGAAGTGCATCTCCTAGAGGTAAAATAAACTTAGGAAGTGCGTCTCCTATGGGTAAAAATAAACCTAGGAAGTGCATCTCCTATGGGTAAAACTTTAATGACTTTAAACTAGGAAGTGCGTCTCCTATGATTGAAATCTTAATTTAGGATGTGCGTCTCCTATGCGTGAACTATTAATTTAGGAAGTGCGTCTCCTATGAGTGAAAATAAACTTAGGAAGTGCGTCTCCTTATGCATGAAAATTTTAATTTAGGAAGTGCGTCTCCCTTTTCCTCTTAAACCATTTCCTTTTTTCCTGAATTATCTTCTTGCAGAACTGCTTCCCTTAAAAGTCGTGTTGTCTTCCCTCGAAAATGTTGTGGATAACACTATTGGAAATTATTTACTTACCTGTTGGGGATAAAAATGTTATCAGCTGGGGATAACGCTGTTGAGGATAACACTGCTCGGGGATTTTCATCTCTTCAAAATTGGTGCTTCACTCTTCTGAAGGCTGATGGGGATGACACTGGCCTTTTGCTTTTCTGAACACAAGTATCATCCTTTTTGTTCTGTCCACTAGAGATACAACTCCTTTCATTGAAACTTGTTATTTTCTTTCTTTGCGCACTGCTGGAGATAATACAGGTTGAAGGACCACTTCCCTTAAAACTAGTGTTATCTTTCTTCTTCCCCAAATGGATACATGTCTTCCAGAAAATTTTCCAAATGAAAGGAAAATTTTCTGCCCCAGTATGATAATCTTCCTTGTGGCATGCCTTTCCGCCATCAACGTCATTTCCTTTTCCTCAAATCAAAGAAAATTTATTAGTTTAAAAATGCGGTGGTTGGTTGTGATGCTCCTGCTGGGGGATGATTCTCTTTCTCTTTCTCTGCTATGCATTTCATTGTCAAAACTTGCTGGGGATGTTATTCAATGCCGGGGATGACATTCCTACTGGGGATAGTTTTTTCCTTTTCGTGCTTACCCACCATGCTTGAGAATCTTGCATGTTTTACTGATGAACCATTTTCTTCGTTCATCCTTGTCACTGGAAATACCTTTTTTGCAGGGGTATCTCCCCTTCTTTTGTGGCATATCGGAACGGGCATTTCCCCAACCTTTGAATCTCACTGGCCTTGTCCTTGAGGTGATTAACCTTCACTTTTTGATGGAGGTATCCTCCTGCTAATCCACCCATTTGTCAATTTCCTCTTGCTCGGGAATATCCTTCTGGACACTAGCCTTGCGTTATCAAGGAACTTTATGCTAATGATGTTGATTTTGGCAAAACTTTTGCAGATTGTAAGTTGGGTCCTCTTGATAGGTTTAACCTACAAGATGGGTTTCTCTTTAGAAAATAAGTTGTGTATCCCTAATTGCTCTTTACGTGAAGTATTTGTAAGGGAAGCACATTGTGGAGGGCTTATGGGACACTTTGGGGTCCCAAAGACATTAGACATACTTGCTGAAAATTTCTTTTGGCGTGGAATGAGAAAAGATGTTGAAAGAATGTGCACATAGTGTTTGGAATGTAAACAAGCTAAATCTAAAGTGTTACCACATGGTCTTTACACGCCATTACCTGTTCCTACTTCACCTTGGATTGATATATCTATGGATTTTGTGTTAGGTTTGCCTAGAACAAGGTATGGTAAGGATAGTATATTTGTTGTGGTAGATAGGTTCTCCAAGATGGCTCGTTTTATTCCTTGTTTAAAGACTAATGATGCCTCACATGTTGCTAATCTTTTTGTAAAAGAGATTGTGAAATTGCATGGTATACCTAGAACTATTGTTAGTGATAGGGATGCAAAGTTTTTGAGTCACTTCTGGCATGTATTTTGGGGGAAGTTAGGCACTAAATTGTTGTTTTCCACTTCTTGTCACCCACAAACTGATGGACAAACTGAAGTAGTTAATAGAACCTTAGGAAACATGTTGAGGGCTGTTTTGAAAGGTAAATTAACTTTATGGGAAGATCACTTACCTATGATTGAATTTGCTTACAATAGAACAATCCATTCTTCTACAGGTATGTCTCCTTTTGAAGTTGTTTATGGCTTTAATCCCTTTACTCCACTTGATTTATTACCATTACCTTCTAATGATATTGCTAGTCTTGATGGTAGGACGAAGGCTGAGATGATGAAAAAAATTCATGAGCAAACAAGGCTTGCAATTGAGAAGAAAAATGAGCAAACGGCCTTGAGAAAGAATAATGGTCGAAAACAAGTTATTTTTAAACCTGGAGATTTAGTTTGGGTTCACTTTAGAAAGGAGAGATTTCCTTCTAAAAGGAAGTCAAAGTTGCATCCTAGAGGAGATGGCCCCTTTCAAGTCCTTGAAAGGATTGGAAACAATGCTTACAAGTTGGACCTTCCTGGTGAGTTTCAAGTAGGTGCTACATTCAATGTTGCTGACTTATCTTTGTTTGACGTAGGATCGAATTCGGGGACGAATTCTTTTCAAGAAGAGGGGAATGATAGCATCACTGATAAGGATAGAGTTTTGGAAGCTCCAAGAAGGCCATTTACAAGATCTCAAGCTAAGGAATTGCAAACTAAGGTTGCTGGACTTCAATGGCAAATAAAGAAGCTTCTAACTATGGAGGAAGAGCTCATGCCCAAAGGAGAAGAGTTGTCGAAGTTTTACAACTATTTGGTTGCTCAAATTGAAGTCCAAGAGGAGGAAGATTTGGTTACCATGGAGTCATCAAATGGGCTCAAAATGAGCTTAAAAGAGTCCAGAAAGAGGTGTTACAAGAACAGCTCAATTGGAGTCCAAACAAATGGCCCAAAACTAGTTGTTTTAAGGCCCAAATCTGCCCCAAAGGGTCTTGGCCGCCCCTCACCTACCAAAGACTTTTCTTAGACTTTAACAACCACCTACCTCATTGTAATAATTGTGTTTTCCACTACAACCACCCCATCTAGTTTTTAATGTTATTTTTATACCTTTGTACTCCTATAAATAGGGTGTTCTTCTCCTTCATAACACAGATTATTATTGAGTGAGTATATCATACTTTGAGAGTTCTTTTGAACCTTTGTTACTTGTGCTTTGAGATTTATCTTTCAACCTTTACTAGTTCATAGTTCAAGGTAGTAAGATTACTTCTCTTTTGTGATATCTTTGATTCCTTTGTGGTATTCTTAGAAGGCGATTAATACTAGTATTAATTGTTGTCTCAAGTTACTCGTAAAGTGGTCAAGATCCGAATCTATTGTTTTGATTTGCTTTTAAGTAAAGGCGTTTGATTTTTTTCATAAATCAAGACGTTGTTACTTTGATCTTGTCAAGGCTATAGAACTTGCGTTCTTGAAAGTTCTCGGAATTCTTTCCTTGAATCTTTCCCATATCCTTTATTTTCGTCTCTTCAATTCTAGTTGTTCAATTCCTGTTGTTATTGCTTCCGCATTTACTTCTCAAATTCTTACTCTAGTTTGGATTCCCGACCTAGTTGTTATCAACGAATGTAGTCATAATATATTGGGAGTAATGTAATACGATTATAGTCATAGGACCTTCCGTTTATATATCGTATTGGGAATAATGTCATACGTTCATCCTACGACGCATCGGCCTACGACAATCACATAAGTCCATTTGACTAGTACGATTGTAGTCATAACAGATTGGGAGTAATGTAATACGATTGTAGTAGGACGCATCGGCCTACGAAAACCACATAAGTCCATTTGACTAATACGATTGTAGTAATAGGACCTTCCGTTTATATATCGTGGTTGTTATTTAGTAATCGACCATCTATGAATATTATTTAATTCATATACTAGGACGCATCGGCCTACGACAACCACATAAGTCCATTGGACTAATACGATTGTAGTCATAGGAACTTCCATTTATATATCGTGGTTATTATTTAGTAATTGGCCATGAATGAATATGATTTCACTCATATACTACGATGCATCGGCCTACGACAATCACATAAGTCCATTTGACTAATACGATTGTAGTCATAGGACCTTCTGTTTATATATCGTGGTTGTTATTTAGTAATTGACCATAAGTCCATTTTACTAATACGATTGTAGTCATAACAGATTGGGAGTAATGTAATACGATTGTAGTAGGACGCATCGGCCTACGACAACCACGTAAGTCCATTTGACTAATACGATTGTAGTAATAGGACCTTCCGTTTATAAATTGTAGTTGTTATTTAGTAATTGACCATCTATGACGCATCGGCCTACACAACCACATAAGTCCATTGGACTAATATGATTGTAGTCATAACAGATTGGGAGTAGTGTAATACGAACGTAGTAGGACGCATCGGCCTACGACAACCACATAAGTCCATTTTACTAATAGGATTGTAGTAATAGGAACTTCCGTTTATATATCGTTGTAGTTATTTAGTAATTGACCGTGAATAAATATGATTTCATTCATATGCTAGGACGCATCGGCCTACGACAACCACATAAGTCCATTTGACTAATACGATTGTAGTCA
>JASVEL010009502.1:0-95041 GCA_032618575.1 Nicotiana noctiflora | reverse complement strand
GTGAATAGTAAGAGTCACCTTACTTCTCTATATAAAGAAGTAAGTAGATAGAAGATAGATATCCTAAAATCTCGAAATATTATCAGAAATAAAAATTCTCTCTTTTCATAAACTCTCTCAAATACGCTATAAGATTCAACAAATTATGTTGAAGGAAATACAAAGTCAGGCAAAATCATTTATGATTATGTCTAGCTAAATTCTTATATTCCTGATAATCGTCTTATAATACTATAGTTTTCATCATGTTATAGTAATGTTATAAAAAATAATTTGAGTAAATTTGCCATGGAAGTATGCTTTAAGTAGTAACCTATGCTAAGTCACTCCTAATGGGAAACCGGTGAGCCGAGGAGATGCCGTTTAGGGGAGTACCGCAGTTGAGGACATTGCTAGGGTAAATGATTAGAGCAAACGGCCATGGTAGTGACCAGAAAAATTATTTTTTATATCTTATTATTATATGATGAATATGATAGTAAAAGTAAGAGGATTAGAAGGAATACCATAAGAACATTAGCAATACATGAAATAATGATAACATACCTACTAGATGAAATGGCGGATAAATATAAAATATTAATCTTTTATGCACTTAGAAAGATAAACGAACCTGAAATTAGAAAAAATATATGGAATCAAATCCAAGAATATGAAAATCTAGTTTTAACAGAAATAATTAACCAAGAATGGAGTGAAGAACTAGAAGAACTAGAAGAACTGGAAGAAGCCTATAATAATGACGAACTAGAAAGATTACATAATTATGACTACACAAATACATGGGACTCAAGACCCAAAACAGACTAAGATATGATAAATTACGAATATTTAAGTTATTGGACAGAAACTATGCTTGAAATAGCTAAAATCGAACAAAATATGAAAAATGACTTAGATAATTATATGCAAACTAAGAAAATCACACACATAGAGTCACTAAATAAAAATATAGAAAAATTACTGTTATTAAAAACTTTAGCTAAAGAAAATTATAATTTAGCATTTAACCAGCAATGAATCAAAAATCTAATCAATTACCAACACAGCTAGTAACTAATCAATCTAAAAGACCTATAACAGACGCATAGGCCTATGACAACCACATAAGTTCATTTGACTAATACGATTGTAGTAATAGGACCTTCCGTTTATATATCGTGGTTGTTATTTAGTAATTGACCATCTATGAATATTATTTCATTCATATACTAGGACGCATCGGCCTATGACAACCACATAAGTCCATTGGACTAATACGATTGTAGTCATAGGAACTTTCGTTTATATATCGTCGTTGTTATTTAGTAATTGACCGTGAATGAATATGATTTCATTCATATAGGAGGACGCATCGGCCTACGACAACCACATAAGTCCATTGGACTAATACGATTGTAGTCATAGGACCTTCCGTTTATATATCGTGGTTGTTATTTAGTAATTGACCGTGAATGAATATGATTTCATATACTAGGACGCATCGGCCTACGACAACCACATAAGTCCATTTGACTAATACGATTATAGTCATAACAGATTTGGAGTAATGTAATACGATTGTAGTCACAGGACCTTCCGTTTATATATCGTATTGGGAGTAATGTCATACGTTCGTACTAGGATGCATCGGCCTAGGACAATCACATAAGTCCATTTGACTAATACGATTGTAATCATAACAGATTGGGAGTAATGTAATACGATTGTAGTAGGACGCATCGGCCTATGACACCCACATAAGTCCATTTGTCTAATACGATTGTATTAATAGGATTACTACAATCGTATTAGTCAAATGGACATATGTAGTTGTCGTATGCCTAGCGTCCTACCGTTTGTAATTGACCGTGAATAAATATGATTTCATTCATATACTAGGACGCATCGGCCTACGACAACCACATAAGTCCATTTGACTAATACGATTGTAGTCATATGAACTTCCGTTTATATATTCATTCACGGTCAATCGTATTAAATTACTCCCAATACGATATATACGATTGTAGAAGGAACTTCCGTTTATATATCGTGGTTGTTATTTTGTAATTCACCGTGAATGAATATGATTTCATTCATATACTAGAACGCATCGGCCTACGACATCCACATAAGTCCATTGGACTAATACGATTGTAGTCATATTAGATTGGGAGTAATGTAATACGATTGTAGTACGACGCATCTACCTATGACACTCATATAAGTCCATTTCACTAATACGCTTTTAGTCATAACAGATTGGGAGTAATGTAATACGATTGTAGTAGGACGCATCGGCCTACGACAACAACATAAGTCCATTTGACTAATACGATTGTAGTCATAACAGATATGGAGTAATGTAATACGATTGTAGTCATAGGACCTTCCGTTTATATATCGTATTGGGAGTAATGTCATACGTTCATATTAGGACGCATCGGCCTATGACAATCACATAAGTCCATTTAACTAATACGATTGTAGTCATAACAGATTGGGAGTAATGTAATACGATTTTAGTAGGACGCATCGGCCTACGACAACCACATAAGTCCATTTGACTAATACGGTTGTAGTCATAGGAACTTCCATTTATATATCGTGGTTGTTATTTAGTAATTGACCATCTATGAATATTATTTTATTCATATACTAGGACGCATGGGCCTACTACAACAACATAAGTCCATTGGACTAATACGATTGTAGTCATAGCAGATTGAGAGTAAGGTAATACGATTGTAGTAATAGGACCTTCCGTTTATATATCGTATTTGTTATTTAGTAATTGACCATCTATGAATATTATTTCATTCATATACTAGGACGCATCAGCCTACAACAACCACATAAGTCCGTTGGACTACTACGATTGTAGTCATAGGAACTTCCGTATATATATCGTGGTTGTTATTTTGTAATTGACCATGAATGAATATGATTTCATTCATATACTAGGACGCATCTGCCAACGACAACCACATAAGTCCATTTGACTAATACGATTGTAGTCAGGACCTTCCGTTTATATATCGTGGTTTGTTATTTAGTAATTGTGTAATGAACCAGCCCGTCGTTACGGGAATTACCACCCGTTACCTTGCATTTATATATCTTATGCTTTTAAATCAGTATTAGAATATATCGGGTGAGTTAGGAGTGATTTGGGTTAAAAATGAAGCAAATAGCATGTTTGAAGGAAGCTTGAATATGGGAAGTCAACCAAGAGTTGACTATTGAGATAGAGTGCTCGGAACCGGATTCCGATGATTCGACTAGTTTCGGGGGATCATTTCTGACTTAGGATAGCAATCGAAATTGAATTCGGAGGTCCGGTGTAGTTTTAGGCTTGAATTGGCGAAGGTTGAATTTTGGCGAAAACGGATGGTAGGTGATATTTTGATCCGTGGGTCAGAATGGAATTCTAACAATTTCTGTAGCTTCGTTATGTGATCTTGGATATGTCTGCAAATTTTCAGGTCATTCGGACATCGTTTGATCGGGTTTTGGATTGAATGTTAGTTTTGAAGGTTTTGAAGAAACTTAGGCTTGAATTCGTGTGTAAATGGTGATTTTGATGTTTAGGATGGTGTTTTTGTGATTGGAACAATTCCGTATCATGTTTTGGGGTACGTTGGTGGTTTTCGTTGGGGTCCCGGGGGCCTCGGGATGATTTCGGACCATCAACCGGGCATATGGGACTTGGCAAAATCTGCAGAAAACTGCAGGTTTCTGCCCAGTCAATTAGACCTTCGCGTTCGCGTGACATGGGTCGCGTTCGCGAAGGCCAGGTGGGCTAAAGCATCGCATTTGAGACAAGGGTGTCGCATTCGCGTAGGTCAGAGGGAGTTAAGCTTCGCGTTCGCGTGAGGGGGTGCCGCGAACGCGTAGAAGGAAAATAGGCGCTGGGAATTTTGTTCATCGCGAACGCGTGGTGGAGTTCGCGTAGGGTAAGCCAAAGTTGAGCATCGCGAACGCGTGGTAGGCGTAGCGTTCGCAAAGAGTAAAAGGGAACTGGTCATCGCGAACGCGTGGGAGCTCACGCGAACGCGTAGAGCAAACGGGTCTAGCAGTGAATTAAATCACAGAACAGAATGCTCACGGGTTCATTAACCCAAAACTCAATTTTGAGCCCTAGAGAGAAGAAAACTCGAGGAAATCATTGAGAAATCATCGGGTATTCATCGGAGGTAAGATTCTTGACTCAAAAACATCATTTTATGGTAGAATTAACATCAATCTTCATGAAATTGGGTAGCAATCTTGAAGAAATGTGGCCTAGATATTGAAAACGGGATTTTGAGTTTTGGGAGGCCATTTGAACTTCGATTTTGATAAATTTTATATGCACGGACTCGTGGCGAGATGAGGTTCCCGCTGGTACTAATTTCGGAATTTTCCGAGCAGTGGGCCCGGGGTCGGGTTTTACCAACTTAGTGTATTTATGTGAATTTCATGTAAATTGAAATGGGTTATGATTCTTCGACCCGTATTTGATATAATTATTGTGGTTTGACTAGATTCGACGCACGAGGGAGATATATTCAAAGGAAAAGGCATCACGGACGAGTCTACGACCGGCTAGAAGTGAGTAGTTTGTGTATATGGTAGCCTGAGGGTTCGGAACCACGGCTTAGCACATTGTGACGCTATTAGGGCGTGGCTCGCAAACTGTGGCAGGTGCGGGATTGATTGTGACTGGGGATTGAGACTTGGTCCATCCCGGAAATGAATAATATGTTATTAGTGTTGGAAATACACTGTATTTGAATTATTTGTGGGTTGTAAGCCTTGTTTGGGGCCTTATGCCGACCTGTAGCGTCCTTAGAGGACAATATTTATGTGATAGCTATATTTGCTTAAATCACTGATCTCAGTCCTAGAAATTGAAATCACCTTATTAATATGCTAAGTCACCGGGTTTTACAAATTTAATAAAGCTAAAGTATTTTTCATAAATTATGAACTGAAAACTGGAAATTAAGAAAAATGAACTGTTTTGTGACTTATTTGCTTATTGTGGACTGAGAATGGATCGGGCTGCACGCCACAGTAGTTTATATGAGGATCCGGCCGCACGCCGCAACAGTATTGCGCTTGGGATGTAGGAGCCCCTCCGGAGTCTGTACACACCCCAGTGAGCGCCGACGACGTTAAATTGGATCGGGCTACACGCCGTAGCGGTTATGTGCATTGCATTGCATCTTTATTTGTTGAATTACTCTGTGGTAGCTGAATTGTACTGTTGATGCTAGTTCGTAGAAGATTCGGACTGTAGTGTAGCTTCATATTGTGGAATTTTGTGAATTTCTTACTGTTTGCTACTTATATATATTTGTTACTCACTGAGTACTTAGTACTCACCCCTACTCCCTGCACCTTTTGTGTGCAGACTCAGGTACTCAGGAGCAGTAGACAGGCATTTCCAGCGTTTGCAGTGTCATATCGAGTTGCTGAGTAGCTGCCTACGTTCGCAGAACCTAGTTTCTCCTCTCCTTTCCAGTTGTTATTTGTATTTTGTATTCAGACTTGAGTATTTCTATACAGTACTCACTATTCCTGTTGGTTTTTGTTAGAGACTCTAGACTTGTGACTCCGGATCTTTGGGAGTGTCATTATTTTGATTATTATTATTATTATTGGAGTTCTTAAACTCATATATTCTTTTTGGGTTGTCCATTTGGGACTGGTATTCGTTGCGATAAGAAATTGTTGGTCTGGCTGGCCTTTCTTGATTGTTGGGCACCATCACGACCGGATTTGAGTCGTGACAAGTTGGTATCAGAGCCTAGGTTACTAGGACTCGCGAGTCATGAGCGGTTTAGTAGGCTTTCGCGGATTGGTACGTAGACGTCCGTATCTATCCTCGGAAGGCTACAGAAACTTTAGGAAAAACCTCATTTTCTTGGATTCATATCGTGCGATTTGTGTTGTCATGAAATTAAATTTTTCCATATTCTATTCTCTCGCAGATGGCGAGAACACGTACTAGCGGACGTGGCGGACGACCACCATTGGCACCTAGAGGCCGTGTTCGTGGTAGAGGTAGGGCAGCAGTGCCAGCACCTGCTGACCCACCAGCTCAGCACCAGCACCAGCACCTGCTGACCCACCAGCCGATCACACTCAGGACCGGATTCCGGCGGTAGACGCTCCGGCAACTCAGGTTCAGGCACCGTCAGTGCCTATTGTGATACCAGGTCTTCAGGAGACCTTGGCTCAGATCTTATCAGTGTGCACAGGCTTGGCACAGGTAGTTGCAGCTACTGCTGCAGTATCTTCTTCACGGGCAGGGGGAGGAAATCAGACCCCTGTGGCTCACACACCCGAGCCAGTTCAGCCAGTTGCGCCCGTTGCACCAGCTCCTGCTTATATGGTTCCAGCTATGCCCGACGATGAGCAGCGTCGTTTGGAGAGATTTGAGAGGCTACAGCCTCCGACATTCAGTGGTGCCGAGGGCGAGGACGCCCAGGGTTTTCTTGACAGATGTCAGCGCATGCTTCGCACCGCGGGTATTCTAGAGTCCAGCGGTGTTTCATTCACCACTTTTCAGTTTACAGGTGCAGCATTTTAGTGGTGGGAGGATTTTGAGAGGCATAGGCCCGCTGGGGCAGTGCCCCTCACTTGGCAGCAGTTCTCCACGGTATTTTTGGAGAAGTACGTGCCTCAGTCTCAGAGAGAGGAGCTGCGACGTCAGTTCGAGTGGTTGAAGCAGGGAGAGATGACGGTTAATCAGTATGAGATAAGATTCACATAGCTGGCCCTTCATGCCATGTGGATAGTTCCTACAGATAGAGAGAGGATTCGGAGATTTATCGATGGCCTTATTTATCCCATCCGCATTTTGATGACCAGGGAGAGAGTTTCGGCAATTACCTTTGAGGAGGTGGTTGATGTTGCCCGTCATATTGAGACAGATCGCCGCAGAGAGCGAGAGGAGAGAGAGGCTAAGAGGCCTCGTGGTATTGTCAGCTACAGTGGTGCTCCGTCTAGGGGCCAACCCCAGTATAGCAGGGGTCGTTCTTTCAAGTCTCATCAGTCTGGACGTGCAGAGTCCAGTGGGGTTTCATCAGATCGTGGTCGCCAGGGCCATCAGGGTTATTAGGGTCAGCAGAGCCGTCAGCAGAGTCAGCCTGCATTGAGTGCTCTTCCAGCTCAGAGCTCTGCCCCTGTTTCCTCAACATAGGGTTCATCTGTAGCGAGGGGTCCTCAGGCAGCCCCTTCTTCCATCTTCAGGCCGTTGTTTTGAGTGCGGTGATTTGGGCCATATCAGGAGAGAGTGTCCTCAGTGGCTTCGTAAGCGGTCTCAGCAGAGGGATCAGCCCTCGTCTTCTACTCCTATTTCTTCAGCGCCAGCACAGTCGGCTAGGACTGGTGGCCAGGTATCCAAAGGTCGCCCTAGGGGTGAGGATCGTACTGGTGGAGGCCAGGCTCATTTCTATGCTCTTCCGGATAGGAAGGATGCTAGTGCTTCCAGATGCGGTCATTTCAGGTATTATCTCAGTCTGCCACAGGGATGCTTCTATCTTATTTGATCCCGGATACACCTATTCTTATGTATCTACTTATTTTGCACATCATTTGGGTATGACCCGTGGTATTCTTGCTTTGCCCGTACATGTGTCTACCCCAGGAGGGGGATACTGTTGTTGTGGATCAGGTATATCGATCCTGTCTTATTACTATTGGGGGTCTGGAGACCCAAGTTGATCTATTACTACCGAGCATGGTAGATTTCGATGTAATTCTAGGCATGGATTGGCTATCTCCTTACCATGCGATTCTGGACTGTCATGCCAAGACAGTCACACTAGCTATTCCAGGTAATCCGAGGATCGAGTGGCGTGGCTTGACTGATTATGTGTCCGACGGGGTGATTTCTTATATAAAGGCCCAACGAATGATTGGCAAGGGTTGTTTATCTTATTTGGCCTTCATTAGAGATGTTGAGGCCGAGACACCCAGTCTTAATTCGGTCCCCATTGTGAGGGACTTTCCGAATGTATTTCCAGCAGACCTGCCGGGCATGCCACCAGACAGAGATATTTATTTTGGTATTGACTTGGTGCCGGGCACTCAGCCCATTTCTATTCCTCCCTATCGTATGGCACCACCGGAGTTAAAAGAATTGAAAGAACAGCTTCAGGAACTCTTAGATAAGGGTTTCATTCGTCTGAGTGTGTCACCTTGGGGTGCACAGGTGTTGTTCGTGAAGAAGAAAGTGGCACAATGAGAATGTGCATTCATTACAGGCAGCTGAACAAGGTAACAGTGAAGAATAAATACCTATTGCCTTGTATTGAGGACCTATTTGATCAGCTCCAGGGAGCTAGTGTATTTTCTAAGATTGATCTTCGATCGGGCTATCATCAGTTGAAGATCAGGGACTCGGATATTATGAAGACAGCGTTCAGGACGCGATATGGGCACTACGAGTTCCTGGTGATGTCTTTCGGGTTGACTAATGCCCCAGCTGCATTCATGCACTTGATGAATAGTGTATTTCGGCCATACCTTGATTCTTTTGTGATTGTGTTTATTGATGATATTCTGGTATATTCACGCAGCCAGGAGGAGCATGCACAGCACTTGAGGGTGGTATTGCAGAGTTTGAGAGAAGAAAAGCTTTATGCAAAATTCACTAAGTGTGAGTTCTGGCTTGATACCGTGACTTTTCTGGGACATGTAGTGTCCAGTGATGGTATTCGGGTTGATCCACAGAAGGTCGAGGCAGTGCAAAATTGGCCCAGACCTTCCTCAGCTACAGAGATTCGGAGTTTTCTCGGCTTGGCAGGCTATTATCGCCGATTTGTTCAGGGTTTCGCGTCTATTGCTTCACCGTTGACTAAGTTGACACAGAAGAATGCTCCATTTGTGTGGTCTGATGAATGTGAGGAGAGCTTCCAGAAGCTCAAGGAGGCTTTGACCACCGCTCCAGTACTTGTGTTACCATCAGCCTCAGGGTCATATACGGTGTATTGTGATGCTTCTAGAGTTGGGCTCGGTTGTGTGTTGATGCGGGAGGGTAGAGTTATTACATATGCTTCTCGTCAGCTAAAGCCCCACGAGAAGAACTACCATGTTCATGATTTGGAGTTAGCTGCTATTGTTCATGCCTTGAAGATTTGGAGGCATTACCTATATGGTGTATCTTGTGATGTATATACGGACCACCGCAGCCTTCAGCATTTGTTTAAGCAGAAAGATCTAAATTTGAGGCAGCGGAGATGGCTTGAATTGCTTAAAGACTATGATATTACTATCTTGTACCATCCCGGGAAAGCCAATGTAGTGGCTGATGCATTGAGCCGGAAGGCTATTAGTATGGGCGGTTTGGCGTATATTCCAGTTGGGGAGAGACCCATTGCAGTTGATGTTCAGGCGTTAGCTAATCAGATGGTGAGGCTGGATATTTCTGAGCCCAGTCGGGTGATGGCTTGTGTAGTAGCTCGTTCTTCTTTATATGATCGTATTCGAGAGCGCCGGTATGATGATCCACACTTACTTGTCCTTAAGGACAGAGTTCAGCATGATGATGCCAGAGATGTCACTATTGATAGTGATGGTGTATTGCGGATGCGGGGCCGGATATGCGTGCCCAATGTTGATGGCCTTCGTGAGTTGATATTGGAGGAAGCCCACAACTCGCGGTATTCTATTCATCCAGGAGCCGCGAAGATGCACCAGGATTTGAAGCAGCATTACTGGTGGAGAAAGATGAAGAAAGATATTGTAAGCCTCGGTGTTTAAACTGTCAGCAGGTCAAGTATGAGCATCAGAAGACCTGGTGGTGTATTCCAGCGTATTGATATTCCTAAGTGGAAGTGGGAAAGGATTACTATGGACTTTGTTAGTGGACTCCCTCGGACGGCGAGGAAGTTTGATTCAGTTTGGGTGGTGGTGGATAGGTTGACCAAGTCAGCTCACTTCATCCCAGTGTGTACTACCTATACCTCAGAGCGGTTGGCAGAGATATTCATCCGTGAGATAGTGAGATTGCATGGAGTTCCCATTTCTATTATATCGGATAGAGGTACCCAGTTCACTTCTCAGTTCTGGAGGACATTTCAGCGAGAGTTGGGTTCACGGGTAGAGCTGAGCACAGCATTTCATCCACAGACGGATGGACAGTCTGAGCGTACTATTCAGATATTGGAGGACATGTTGCGTGCTTGTGTCATTGATTTCGGTGGTTCATGGGCTGATTATTTGCCTCTTGTGGAGTTTGCTTATAATAATAGCTATCAGTCCAGCATTCAGATGGCACCGTATGAAGCTTTATATGGGAGGCGGTGTAGGTCTCCAATCGGTTGGTTTGAGCCCGGCGAGGCTAGGTTGTTGGGGACAGAGTTAGTCCAAGATGCCTTAGACAAGGTGAAGGTGATTCAGGAGAGACTTCGCACATCTCAGTCGCGTCAGAAGAGTTATGCGGACCGGAAGGTCCGAGATGTGTCTTATTCAGTAGGTGAGAAGGTTTTGCTAAAGGTTTCGCCTATGAAAGGTGTTATGAGGTTTGGAAAGAAAGGAAAGTTGAGCCCAAGGTTTATTGGACCTTTTGAGGTGCTTAGGAAAGTTGGGGAGGTGGCCTATATGCTTGCTTTGCCACCCAGTTTGTCGGGAGTTCACCCGGTGTTCCATGTATCCATGCTCCGGAAGTATGTCGGAGACCCGTCTCATGTGTTAGATTTCAGCACGATACAGCTAGATGAGGATTTGACTTATGATGTGGAACCAGTAGCCATTTTGGGTCGTCAGGTTTGTAAGCTGAGATCCAAGGACATAGCTTCAGTGAAAGTGCATTGGAGAGGTCATCCCGTGGAGGAAGCAACTTGGGAGACCGAGCAGGAGATGCAGAGCAGATATCCTCACTTGTTTGATGCTCCAGGTATGTTTCTTAACCCGCTCGCGGACGGGCATTTGTTTAAGTTGGGGAGAATGTAACGAACCGGCCCGTCGTTACGGGAATTACCACCCTGTTACCTTGCATTTATATATCTTATGCTTTTAAATCAGTATTAGAATATATCGGGTGAGTTAGGAGTGATTTGGGTTAAAAATGAAGCAAATAGCATGTTTGAAGGAAGCTTGAATATAGGAAGTCAACCAAGAGTTGACTTATGAGTTAGAGTGCTCGGAACCGAATTCCGATGATTCGACTAGTTTCGGGGGATCATTTATGACTTAGGAGAGCAATCGGAATTGAATTCGGAGGTCCGGTGTAGTTTTAGGCTTGAATTGGCGAAGGTTGAATTTTGGCGAAAACCGGATGGTAGGTGATATTTTGATCCGGGGGTCGGAATGGAATTCCGACAATTTTTGTAGCTTCGTTATGTGATTTTGGATATGTCCGCAAATTTTCAGGTCATTCGGACATCGTTTGATCGGGTTTTGGATTGAATGTTAGTTTTGAAGGTTTTGAAGAAACTTAGGCTTGAATTCGTGTGTAAATGGTGATTTTGATGTTTAGGATGGTGTTTTTGTGATTGGAACAAGTCCGTATCATGTTTTGGAGTACGTTGGTGGTTTTCGTTGGGGTCCCGAGGGCCTCGGGATGATTTCAGACCATCAACTGGGCATTTTGAACTTGGCAAAATCTGCAGGTTTCTGCCCAGTCAATTAGACCTTCGCGTTCGCGTGACATGGGTCGCGTTCGCGAAGGCCAGGTGGGCTAAAGCATCACGTTCGCGACAAGGGCGTCGCGTTTGCGTAGGTCAGAGGGATTTAAGCTTCACGTTCGCGTGAGGGGGTGCCGCGAACGCGTAGAAGGAAAATAGGCGCTGGGAATTTTGTTCATCGCGAACGCGTGGTGGAGTTCGCGTTCGCGTAGGGTAAGCCAAAGTTGAGCATCGCGAACGCATGGTAGGCGTCGCGTTCGCGAAGAGTAAAAGGGAACTGGGCATAGCGAATGCGTGGGAGCTCACGCAAACGCGTAGAGCAAACGGGTCTGGCAGTGAATTAAATCACAGAACAGAAGGCTCACGGGTTCATTAACCCAAAACTCAATTTTGAGCCCTAGAGAGAAGAAAACTCGAGGAAATCACTGAAAACTCATCGGGTATTCATCGGAGGTAAGATTCTTGACTCAAAAATATCATTTTATGGTAGAATTAACATCAATCTTCATGAAATTGGGTAGCAATCTTGAAGAAATGTGGCCTAGATATTGAAAACGGGATTTTGAGTTTTGGGAGGCCATTTGAACTCCGATTTTGATAAATTTTATATGCACTGACTCGTGGCGAGATGAGGGTCGCGTTGGTACTAATTTCGGAATTTTCCGAGCAGTGGGCCCGGGGTCGGGTTTTACCAACTTAGTGTATTTATGCGAATTTCATGTAAATTGAAATGGGTTATGATTCTTCGACCCGTATTTGATATAATTATTGTGGTTTGACTAGATTCTACGCACGAGGGAGCTATATTCAAAGGAAAAGGCATCGCGGACGAGTCTACGACCGGCTAGAGGTGAGTAGTTTGTGTATATGGTAGCCTGAGGGTTCGAAACCCCGGCTTAGCACATTGTGACGCTATTAGGGCGTGGATCGCACACCGTGGCAGGTGCGGAATTGATTGTGACTGGGGATTGAGACTTGGTCCATCCCGGAAATGAATAATATGTTATTAGTGTTGGAAATACATTGTATTTGAATTATTTGTGGGCTTTAAGCCTTGTTTGGGGCCTTGTGCCGACCTGTAGCGTCCTTAGAGGACATTATTTATGTGATAGCTATATTTTCTTAAATCACTGATCTCAGTCTTGGAAATTGAAATCACCTTATTAATATTCTAAGTCACCGGCTTTTACAAATTTAATAAAGCTAAAGTATTTTTCATAAATTATGAACTGAAAACTGGAAATTAAGAAAAATGAATTGTTTTGTGACTTATTTGCTTATTGTGGACTGAGAATGGATCAGGCTGCACGCCGCAGTAGTTGATATGAGGATCGGGCTGCACGCCGCAACAGTATTGCGCTTGGGCTGTAGGAGCCCCTCCGGAGTCTGTACACACCCCCGGTGAGCGCCGTCGACGTTAAATTGGATCGGGCTACACGCCGTAGCGGTTATGTGCATTGCATTGCATCTTTATTTGTTGAATTACTCTGTGGTAGCTGAATTGTACTTTTGATGCTAGTTCGTAGGAGATTCGGACTGTAGTGTAGCTTCATATTGTGGTATTTTGTGGATTTCTTACTGTCAACTACTTATATATATTTGTTACTCACTGAGTACTTAGTACTCACCCCTACTCCCTGCACCTTTTGTGTGCAGACTCAGGTACTCAGGAGCAGTAGACAAGCATTTCCAGCGTTTGCGGTATCATATCGAGTTGCTGAGGTAGCTGCCTACATTCGCAAAACCTAGCTTCTCCTCTCCTTTCCAGTTGTTATTTGTATTTTGTATTCAGACTTGAGTATTTCTATACGGTACTCTCTATTCCTGTTGGGTTTTGTTAGAGGCTCTAGACTTGTGACTCCGGATCTTTGGGAGTGTCAGTATTTTGATTATTATTATTATTTTTGGAGTTCTTAAATTCATATATTCTTCTTGGGTTGTCCATTTGGGACTGGTATTCGTTGTGATAAGAAATTGTTGGTCTGGCTGGCCTAGCTTGATTGTTGGGCACCATCACGACCGGATTTGGGTCGTGACAAATTGACCGTGAATGAATATGATTTCATTCATATACTATGACGCATCGGCCTACGTCAACCACATAAGTCCATTTGACTAATACGACCAATTATGTGGTTGTCGTAGGCCGATGCGTCCTAGTATATGAATGAAATCATATTCATTCACTGTCAATTACTAAATAACAACCACGATATATAAACGGAAGTTCCTATGACTACAATCGTATTAGTCCTAGTGTTGGCTATCAAGGTCGGAAAAATGTGAACATACCCTCTTTTTATAATCTGTTGCAAAACGTATGACATTACCCCAATAGTATATGACTACAATATGGACCAATGGACTAGCCGATCCGTTTATATGTCATAGGAACTTCCGTTTATATATCGTGGTTTTTATTTAGTAATTGACCGTCTATGAATATTATTTCATTTATATACTAAGTCGCATCGGCCTACAACAATCGTATTACATTACTCCCAATCTGTTATGACTACAATCGTATTAGTCAAATGGACTTATGTGGTTGTCGTAGGCCGATGCGTCCTAGTATGAATTCATATTCATAGAACAAACCCCACTGGGCTCCCAATCCTTATTTGCGAATGCGTCACACTTACTCTGAACACGAAGCACATGGTCAAGGCCCTCCGTGAACGCGAAACACCATACGCGAACGCGAAGGCCAAACTTCAAACTTCACACATAGCTTTCATGAAAATAAGTAGCTGACAAATTTTCTTAAATGCTTCTTACTGTTGTTGTGATTGTAATTCCTTGTAATGATGTGTACATTATTCATCCAATTTATAGGTGAGATAATTAAACTTGGAGTAAACTTAAGTCCATAGTCATTGACGTTGTTGTAAACTCCAGTCGAATTTACCTTGAGTATTAGTCAAAGGTAAGTTTGACTTGTTCAATTAAGGTTATATGCAGCTAAAAAAATGAAAATAAATAAATAAATATATAAGTAAAAAGTCATATGAAGCTAAATTAGAATTTACAAAAATTCCACTCCTAATCTTTCGAATTGTAATACATATGTACATGACAGATCCAGGGTGTAATACACAGTTTCATATGAATTTTTTGTCCAGATTATGTACATGTATAAGAAATTCATTGAATATTTATAATATCTGAATATTTCTACATCAGATTTGTAGGCGCAAAGAAAATTCTACGGTCCGCAATTTCTTCTGCGGACCGCACTTCTGATATGTTGCTCCCCTTTTTGCCTTGTGAGTCAGAATACTCTTTAAAAATAGGAACCTGTATAGGACTTGATTACTATATAGAGTAATCACATGACTGATATATTTACTAGCTATGCACGATCCCAATCATAGTGGTGGATCGTGCGTAGCTAGTAAACTCGAACCTATTTTTGGGGACAAATAGGGTTTATAAGTCCGGAGTATAATTAAAATTGTTTTAGCCTTTAGTGTGTACAAAATTTCAGGTCATTCGGACGTGGTTTGGTTGGGTGTGTTTTGGAAGTTTTAGAAGAACTTAGGCTTGAATTCGATGTAATTTGATGGTCTTGGCATTGTTTGACGCATTTTGATGATTGGAACAAGTTTGTATGATATTTTAGGAGGTGTTGGTATTTTCAGTTGAGGTCCCGGGGGGCCTCGGGGTAATTTTGAATGGTTAACGGGAACTTTTGAAGTTGGAAAACTTCATAATAGGCGAAGATGTAAATGAGTGTTCACAAGACCTCACTTTAAATGATCATATCTCCCGTTATATAAGGAGTTGTGTGACCCACAACCTATTAAATGAAAGCTCTTTGAGTCTAGTATCCAATGCAACAAACTGTTTGTCATTGGGAGGTGTATACGGAAAGTTATGGCCATTTTACTGGGCATGTGTTATTAGCGCGGCCTTAGCACGGGAGCGCTAGTAGCCCGCGCTAATTGAGTTATATTCTGCCTCACTAGCGCAGCCATTAGCGCGGGCGCGGAAGTAGCAGGCCCCTAAATATACCTAAGGATGGAAAATGACCGAACATGAGTCATTTCTCAAGCCCAGGGCTTCCACAACACCCCCAATTCGACCAAGGCACTCGATTGCACAAGGTAAGCTTTTAAGTATGTTTTCATGGTGATTTCTCTTCTCAATCACTAGTTACGACATGATTTTGGTTGGATTTCATAGGATTTCTTCAAAATCTCAAGAACACTCCAAAGTTGTCTTTCAAGATTTGGTCTACAAGAGGTAATCCTACACATTAGACTTACACATATGGTGTTCTTATGGGAATATGAGTATGAATCAAGTATTACAACTTATAGTATTGTGGTTGGAAGCCATAAATTCCCAATTTAAATACATGGACATGGTAGGGATTTAAATGTATATATTTGTTGGAATTTTGTTGGTTTGGATGTGAATGGTTGATCACACACGTGATGTTAGGAGTATAAATTGCTAAAGAATGATAGTGAGATGAATTATTGGTTAATGGTGATAGTTGGAGGAACCAATGCTATAGTTAAGAGGTGTAAATATTTATGCCTACAAGATGTTTGATAATAGGCCTAGATGGCACAAGTTATGGGATTTATGACTAATATTGGCCATATTGAATGTTGTATTGTAGATTGAAGTTACATAACTCTATTGGATCATTGTAGTATCAATAAGGGGCTAATTTCAGATATGTATCGCTAAAACCCCTTCTTTTAGAAATCGAGCTTCATCGATGTTTGTATGATTTTGGGTCAGATTCGACACACGACGGGGCCAGTTTGAGGAGCAAAGGCATCGCGGGCTAGACTATTTGCTGGTTCGAGGTGGGTAATACTTGTAAATGATGTCCTGAGGGATTGTAAACCCCGGACTTGTACATCCTAGTGCTGTATTGAGGTGACTTGCACGACGGATAACGGACATGGGGTAGAGCACCATTAGGGATTGTGATTTGGTCCGTCCCACTTAATAAAAATACTACCTAATTGCTTGAAATTGAATTGACACCCTAATAAAGATATTAATTATCATGAATTAGACTGATTGCAAAAGTATCTGTTATGTCTATACCTAACGATTGTAGTTTTGACTATATATCGTATCACCTACCATTGACTAATAACATGAACCAATACAGCACATAAGTCCTCTGCATACAACAACAACAACAACAACAACCCAGTATATTCTCACAAAGTGGGGTCTGGGGAGGGTAATATGTAGGTAGGCCTTACCTCTACCCGAGAGGGCAGAGAGGCTGTTTCCAATCGATCCTCGGCGCAGGGAAAAGAACGGCAAACAAAAACATAAACAACATTAGTTACTCCGACATATATCGCATAAATAATTATCTAAACATAAGAGTCATATGTACCATAAATAAACTGGCGTGCAATAATATTAAAACAGTAACTACCAGAAATAACTACCATAAGAGAACACAAACTAATCCTCTATGGCTGGCCCTACCATGTCTCACCCACCCCGGGAAAGGAGTACGAAAAATCTAGAAGCCCCTATCCTACAACCCTGATACTAGACCTCCAGACTTTCCTATCAAGGATCACGTCCTCGGAAATCCGCATCCTGGCCATGTCCTGCCTAATTACCTCTCCCCAGTATCTCTTAGGCCTCCCTCTGCCTCGCCTCACACCGACCACCGCTAACCGCTAACAACTCCTCACCGGGGCATCAGGGCTTCTCCTCCGCATATGCCCGAACCACCGAAGCCTCGCGTCTCGCATCTTCTCATCCACTGGGGCCACCCCCACCTTCTCCTGAATAACTTCATTCATAAATTTATCTAACCTGGTGAGCCCGCACATCCACCTAATCATCCTTATCTCCGCAAACTTCATCCTCTGAACATGAGAATTCTTCACCCGCCAACACTCTGTCCCATACAGCATGACAGGTCTAACCACAGCTCTATAAAACTTCCCCTTGAGTTTCTGTGGCACTTTCTTATCACACAAGACTCCTGATGCAAGCCTCCACTTCGACCACCCCGCCGCTATATGGTGAGTGACATCCCCGTCTATTTCCCCGTCCCCCTGGATCATCGATCCAAGGTATCTAAAACTATCCCTCTTGGCTATGGCCTGAGATCCATTCTTCACATTCCCTCCCACTTTACTCGGCTCAGCGCTGAACTTGCACTCCAGATATTCTGTCTTAGACCTGCTTAGTTTGAAACCCTTAGACTCGAGAGTCTGTCTCCATTCCTCAAGCCTCTCGTTAACACCGACCCTCGTCTCATCTACCAGGACTATGTCATCAGCAAATAGCATACACCAAGGCACATCCCCTTGAATATGCCGCGTTAAAGCATCCATCACCAAGGCAAACAAGAGAAGGCTAAGCGCAGATCCTTGATGGAGCTCTATAACCACCGGAAAATGATCTGAGTCGCCACCCACTGTCCTGGCCCTAGACTTAGCTCCGTCGTACATGTCCTTGATTACTCTGATGTAGGCTTCCGGCACGCTCTTAGCCTCCAGGCACCTCCCTAGGGACATTGTTATATGCCTTCTCCAAGTCGATAAATACCATGTGCAGGTCCTTCTTCATATCCGTGAACTGTTCCACCAATCTCCTGACTTAGGTGGATAGCTTCTGTAATGGACCGACCCGGATAAAACCGAACTAGTTCACGGAAATAATAAGTCTTATGCATGTTATACGTAAATAGGCATTACCCGGAAGTACTATCGAGGACTTATCCCTTTGACAAATAGGAATATCATATCCACATAATGTGTTTAGTCCCCAAAGGAGATTGTCAATAATCATGGACTAATTTGATTGATTAACCCATAATACAATTTATTTTACTAATACTAAATAAGATATTAGGGAGTTATATGTAGATGTCCATAGATTACTCCCCAAAGGCCGATACCTTCCATTTATATATCGTGGTTGCATGTAACTAAAACGCAGTCAATAACGAATATGATTTCTGTTATGTCATATTTCTCGATTCATTCACCAATTGGCCTGAAAGTTTGAAAGTACTGTTCAGATCTAATAAATGACTTATTGGATCCCAGTATGGAAATACCAAGGTTATGTTAATACGACATTAATATGTTTTCAAATCCTACTCCCATAAGATCAAAATACATATGGACTTGTATTTAACATTAGTATTCAGATCGGAAACGATATGTAGTAGTCTATGAATATAAATGGAGGACTAACAAATAATAGTGTGGGCGCTGTGAGCACGATTGTAGTTATGGGTATGACCATTTATCTACGATTAATACGATTGTAGTCGTAGAACCTTGGTATTTCCATTAATTGACGTGTAGGACTTATACGTTAATTAATCTTCGATTACAATCCTATATAATTGGATTGTAATCAATAGCTATGATTACAATAACTTAATCTATCAGTTGATAACCTATAATGAAAATATAGAATAAGTCATTACTCCATTTGACATACTAATATGATTAGTAAGTATATTACTAACCTTATACGACATGTTATATGTAGATGTCCTTACAAGTCATAGTCTACTTGTAAGGACAAGTATTACAGATTAACTCTATTCTATTTCATCTATCAGCCAGGCATCGGCTTCTCCTAGTATATGAATAAGTCATAGGTTTACAAATCCTAAGCCTATTTATGAAAATTTATGGAAGCGGTCGAATTGCGCTCATTGAAAATAAGTGTCGTATGTTTGACTAATATGCTATAGTTTAATTGTACCAATTATTAAAGTGTCATTTGCTATTTGCAATATGACTACATATACTTTATGAGCATATTATGAGAAATTATACAACTATAAATTTTTATTAGTCCGCTGAAGGAGTAATATGTGTATCACAATATCGCAAGGAGAGAGTCAATTATACGATTAACTAAAAGGGTAATGCAACCACATAAGTCAAAACAGAAATCATACGTTATTTTTTGGTAAGGGTAAGTTTATGTGGTTGAACGTATGTATAATACAATAGGACTTCAGCCATTGTGTATAGGATTATAAACAACAATATCATACATATTATAATAATCTTATAATATACAATGTTGCCTATAAGAAGGTTTATAATCGGATATATAATAAGTCAAATGGACTAAATATATCCGTGAATGAAGTTACTAAATCAACGATTGTAATGTGATATGGGATAAGTACATCCGGGAAATACGATAATCATTATTTATATAATGGAGTGGTTATAGACAATCTGAAGAAACTCATCAATAATTTTATGTAAAATTGGTATGTGAACAATTCAAAATAACACATATTTTGGGTTAGTAAATTAATAATCGTAATTTATACCGTAAGTTCATAGCTATACAAATCATAGTCTTATATACGATTAGATACTAGGACCTTCCGTTATAAGTTAATATGTTGTTATGTAATACCTTTAATTCATAACATTTACGGTTAGTAAATGGAAGGTCCTATGACTACAACCGTATTGACATTATGAATATTATGAATATACCATATTATTTTTAAATCACCTCAATTACTAAATTCATGACGGTCAATTACTAAATAACAACCGTATATGGCCTACGGCAACCACATACTCGTGGTTGTTATACAGTCATAACAGATTGTAAATCGTATTAGACCATGAACTAATCGGATAAAAATGGCATAAGTCCCGGTTATGCACACTTTGCATATTACTACATCGGTCATACTAGAATATAAATAACCTAACGTATGACAATGACTAAATGTACTTAAACATATTTCTGTTATGATTGGGAGTATATGATTGGGAGGTATATGGACACATAAGTATATTACTCCCAACCAACTGAGTCTTTCTTCCATGGAAATAGGGAATGATATAGCTTAATGGTTGCTGAACGGATCCCAAACCAATCCACATAACAGCCTCCCGACTATTTATCCTCGGGAGGCTGCATACCTTTTAGGAAACACTTCACAATCTTGGAATTCATATCGTGCGTACTTGATTCAGTTTGAGATATAATTCTTGAAATTCCTTCCATACGTCTGTATGCGCACTCGAGCGCTCAGTAATATAATTACCTTGATGGCTTGTGACTCCCCAATCGAGGGGCGAGATATAATCTCCGTGAGTTCATGTTGGGCCAGTCGGGAGGACTGGAGGCCAGATCTTTGTCTATGGCTTGAGCACCAAGGTGCTGATTTTGCGAGCTGGTATCATAAAATTTATATGATCAGTATTGTCCCTAATTGTGGTAATGGCGGCTTGATAATGGGTGAGATGTTAGGTGTTCGACTCTTATTGTGATCCGTTGTGTAGCCCCTATCTATGGGCGTGGTGAATATGTTCATGTCTCTTAGTGGAAAGGTAAAGTGCACTACGTGTGGTAGTATAAGTTCAGACTCAGGAAGATCGAATGTGTTGCGTTATCTGTATTGTGGTTATGAACGTATTACATTACTCTCAATCTGTTATGACTACATTTAATCGTATAAGTCAGACTTGAACGAAATATGACATTTGTCCACATCTATAGTCCAGTGCATACGATTATTATAGATCTAATTAGTCAATACATGTTTATTGTATTGGGTGACAAAGATGTATTAGAGTCATAGGTTATGACTCTAATTAGACTATAATTGGTCTAATATAGTTGATAGGTCCTACACGTATTGTCAATAATAGATTAGTAAAACAATCAATTATGTTTAAGTAAAATATGATTTCATTCATATAGAGTCATAGGAATATGAATGTATTATTTTAGTCATTGTATACCTATAAGTTTAGGGATATACGGTTCATAGGAGAATATTTGAGGGATGATTGTCAGCAAACGAGAGAAGAAGTTGGTATATCTAGTGTAATTGACCGTGTAATATTCTTCATGCTATAATAGTCATCCTATATCCAGATTACAATCATACTAATATGAACGGATTAATATGATAAGGACTTATGTTAAAATCATACTAATCTGAACGGATGCTAATACTTTTAATTTGTGCACTAATACATTTCCCAAATAGTTTGGGTGAGAGACTAATATGGAGGGGTTTGAATAGGCGGCGGCGGCGGCGGGGGGGGGGGGGGGGGGGTGAGGATTTCGGGCAGTTATATGCTAAGTCAAGCCACTTTGGAGACGTTGAACCACAATGATCTAACGGTTGTGATGAGGGATGATCAAAATGGGGGTATTTTATTTTAAATGGGGGTCTGGACCGGATGTATTTGATTTTGGGTCTGGGTTTAGGGCATATTTGGGGTTAATTTATTCTGCCCAATTTCAGATTAACCCTTTGTCATTCCCTTTTTTTGTTTATTTTTTTTTGTTTTTCTTTTCTTTTTAAATAAAAAATTCCTAAATTAAAATCCTACATTAATCTAAATTGTATTAAGCTAATTACCTAATTATAATATGTATAACAATTAGTTGATCCTAAATGAAAAGAGAAAAATCACTAATCTAAAGTTAAAAGCTAAAAATATAAAAATGAGTTATTTTTATGATTTCCATTTTAGTAAAGCATTTAATTAACTAATTAATCCTAAAAACATGATAACAAAATCTAAAAGTAATGTATGATATTTTTTTGGTATTTTTTGCATTATTTTAATAAAAGTAAACATGCACAGAAATGTGAACAATTAACAAAAAATTCCTACAAAAATCCTATAAAATTGTAAATAATTGAAAATTTTTATTTTTTTAATTTGTAGGAGTATTTCACATATGGAAAAAATCACGTACTCGCATACAGTATAGTAGCAGACACAAGAAAGAAAAAATCCACGTTCACTCAGACAATTGTCAAAGTAATACGAAAATTAGGGTAAGTGCCTAATCTCTTATTACGAGTATTCCACGATATATATTAGTCTGATGAATTACGATTGTTCATGATTCTCCCTATGGTTATGTTTATTGGGAGTCTAATATATAATCATACCGTATTATAACGCATTATTTTATAAGAGGCCACATAATATCTTCTACTATGGACAACCACGATATATATTCAGATATACGGTTGCATTTATCCCAATCGATATCATAGATGACATTACGGTTGTGTATAGGATTATACATAACCAATTATGACTTTGCGACCAAATTAGACTCCCAAAATCTTTTCTGAGAACTTCCGATACGATATCGTATGAAATAATATGAAGACGAAAGTATTATAGTATTTATGAGGATGTACGGTCATAATCTAGATTTGTACCTATACTATTACAAATCTAAATAGGAATGATAACTATAATATGTATTTACTAATACATGAGTCATTTTTGACTTACAGGGTTACACTGGACTAATCGTAACTCTTCATTCATTGACCTAGTATTCAAATACGGTCCTATGACCATATAAATGTAATCGTATAGAATATGTCCATTAATGGTCGTATTAAGATAGTGTTATAGCCAATCATTTACTCTATTTAGTCCCAGTACGATAATATTATATAATTAAAAGTCCACGGTCAAGAATTATATTCACAAGTAGTTAACTAGTCAACCCTAATCATAGGCGGTGGGAATCTCCCACGTGGATTGAAGCCACTATTACACAAGTCTGGAATTCACCAGGATCCTTTATCTCTTATTGTCATAACCTTGCAGAATCAACCTCCAAAATTCTTAGAATCTTTTATGTAAAACCCCCTATAATACTCTCAATCATCAACCACTTTCACACGACTGGTCTCTATGCTGTATAACCAATATAATTCTTCGCAGAAGCTTTGCCAACCATGCGATCGTCGATCTGCTCACTAGAGATAACCCACCGATGGAATTTGTGTGCTGACACCTCCCAATACTGGTGCACGAGGTACAATCACTACGAAATGAATAACTCCTTATGAGTCCGATCTCACTCTCTAACTATAAAAGTCCGTTCACCCCTCGTGGACATCAATTAAATGTTTGGCAACATCTTTCCATTTAAAAGTTAGGTTGTATCCTTCTTCACTTTAAGCAGCTCATTTCTGTTATATCAAGTCCCCTGTTATGTAATAGCCCTTACTTCAAACTAAATTCGTAGACCCCAATCACTAATTACTAAAATTCCCAAATAAATCCAATCTCTCCTTAAGGTGTGTGCTCATCCCATTTGCCTTTTTAATACGAAACCATGGACTTATGTGGGATTATTAGGAATAGTTGAATTCTTCTACGAACCCATGAAATTTTAAGAGCTTCTTTCGACAGCCAATTGTATGATACCGATAATAATTAAGATTAAAATAAAAGCTGTTAAGAACAAAAAGATACATAATAAAAATAGAATCTGGTACTAGTTATACGATATCATTAAACAAAATATGTGTCTAAACCATTTTCTTCATATGAAAATCTGATTAAACACTTAAGCATTAGGAGTTTACAAAGCTGATATGAAGCAAATATATTATCTGTTTGACAAATACATAACATAGTTTTAAAATTTTAAGGCTACCATGAACAAGAGGCAGCTACCGCAGGGACACAGGTACTTCTTCCAATCCAGCTCCCAGAAAACATAGCAACATCGACATCCGAAGTCTGCACGCAATGTATAGGGAGTGTAGTATGAGTACAACCGACCACATGTAATCAATAAGTAACAAACCTAAACTTAGACTGAAAGCAGTCACGACCTAGAACATAGGTCGGGTCTAACACCAATATCCAATAACAGTTCATAACAATGTAAATAAATAAGGGAGTACCTCACATATAAGATGCTCAACTTACTCATATTTTTTCGAAAATAGTTTCGCTTTTCCAGAATATCAATAAAAACTCAAATTATTTACCGAAAACATCGTGAAATATGAGATAGTTTGAAAAACTGTATTTCTCTTCTAAAATCTTTTTTCACAATAAATAAGATGTTTTCATTTCTTTCAAGATAGCAAGTGTGACACACCTCTTTATGACACATATCAATGTGTGTAAAAAAATGTCATGAATGGCATGATACCGTACAACATGAGGAAAATGCGTCCCTATGCACACATGTCATATATGCATGCCAATGCCTTGTATCTCAGAGATGAATAAGTACTGTCACACCTCCCTTTTTACTACCCCACATAAGCATAAATATAAATACGCTCGTAGGGTATACCCCGACGCTCAAATATCCGAAACGGATAAAATAACGTAAGAGAAGGAGTTTTTCCAATTAAAGGACAATCGGTTCGGGATTTATTGAGATTAATCAGAGTCGCCACTTGGGAATGATAATGGTGTCCCAAGTCACCGGTTAATCCCGAATCCGAGGAATTTTGACTCTTAAAAATGTCTGCGAAGCAAAGATCCGGATAAGGAACTCTGTTAACCCGGGAGAAGGTGTTAGGCATTCCCGGGTTCCGTGGTTTTAGCACGGTCGCTCAATTGTCGTTCCCGACTCTTGTTTGACTCAATTATAGATTTTAAACAACATATAATGCTTTTTACATTAGGTATTATTTTAAAGAATTTGCGGCATCGCGAAAACACGCCTCGAGTCATACCGCAACCAATACGCCTATGACTTTCGGTGTATTTCAGCTTTGCCGAGATTTGGATTTGAGTCGCACCAAGTGCACACTCGTTCAATGGAAAGTACATTAACATCGTGCCCTAAATAACGTCTATCGACTTTTAACTTTGGGGAGAGGCTATGGAATTTGCTATTAGCCTCTCCGGTTCTACTATGTTATCTTATTACTAAATGGGGGCCCGGAGTTTGTTATTCGGGCGAGGCTCATCCCAATTTTCATTAAAGGATTCAATACTAGTATTTTGCTATGTTTTCTACATTTGTTTTTTCCTTAATCGATTTCTAATATTTAAACATTCCAGGCCCGTAATTTTGTTATTCAATGGGGCCTGGATTTCCAGAATAAGGATTTACTACATTAAAAACAGGTCCAGGTTCTTAAAGAACCAGACCTGATTCGGGCATTCTATCGCCAGCCCAGTTGGCATTATACATAGATTCAGGCCCATAACACGCCTTGGGCCCAAACTAAATAAAATTGGAAACAATTGAAGCAACAGAACAAAGATACACATTTGAAATGGAAAGCACTTTTATTTGTTCAGTGAAGGAAATCAATATCATACATTAGCTACAAATTAATTATTTATTACCATAAATCAGAACTAACAAACTACTTCTTCCTCTTACACTAGCGTTTTGAAGTTAATACCAGTTAATACCTAATTTGAGAAAAGCGACGGATTACATAATGGACTTAAAGAATGATTAAACTAATTAACTATGGATCTGAATTAACCGATTAACTACTCACGAATATTTACATTACCAGTTTCGTTATGTACTAGGCATTTTTACATTACAAAGATGGTTCTAATTAAATTGTATCAATATCCGTAAATAAATAACTCAGAGACCTATTTATAATTATGCTACTGATTTCAATATGGCTTGTTTTATCACCAGATTATTAACCTAAAACATGATTAAAGCACTATCTAATCTAACATTTCCTATTTTTAAGCTTATCTATGTGTAAATGACATCTGATATGTGATCAAGACTTATGAATCTATTGTGAGTAAGTAACCAACCGATTTTTTGAAATTATTATTAACTAACCCATGTTTTAAGATCTATTACCTAATTAAGCTATGTGGTACACTATTGCTACTATACTACTAGTTATTACAATGTTTTTGTTTTTCGTTTTTCAGCTACTACAGAATACTTGAATAGATAAATTACAAATCTAAACTAACAACACTAAACATAAACTACAGGACAGCAAATAATCGGATCCAGATCTTCATTTTTTATTTCAACAATTCACCATTACAACTTCAAGTGAAAGAGATATGTACCTGGTTTTGAAAGGAATGGGAAAATGGCAAATCAACAAGGCGGTGAAAAATACAGCAACAACAACAGTAACAACCAGCAGTAGCTTCAACACCTCAATCCCGAAAATCCCAGCAATACGGAGAAAAACAAAAACAAACCAGTAAAAAATAGAAAAAAAAATATTTTCCAGATTTTCTCTTTGTTTTGGCTTTCTAGCTTTGAACTCTTTTCACTTCTCAAAAGAAACTCTCAAAAATTGCATTTTTTCCGTGTATACTTCTGTATCCAGAGTGTATATCGAGTGTATACTACAGCAGGGAATTTTTTTATTTTTTCTTCTCTTCCGATTTTTCCTCTCTTTTTTCCCCCTTTTTTTTCATAAATCTTCTCTTCTATTTATAGGCAAGAATTTCAAAAAATTTTAGATTTTTTATTAAAAAGAAAATATTTTTTTAATTTAAAGAAAACCCACTAATCCATGTTTTCCTCTCCTTGTTTTCTTCCTTGATTTCCTTGCCCCCCACTACTTTATGTCATGTAATTATGATTATTTTTTTGCTAAAAAAATCTGAAATTTTCTTCTTGGGCCAAGGGGTTTTGGGTTGGGTAAGGTTTCTTAGGATTGGGCTTGTAACTTAATTTGCAAGATGGCCCAATCCAAATTTTTTCCATTTTGTTCTTCTCCATTATTCAACTTCCTAATTAATAAAGCCCAAAATACTAAGATTAATTTATAAAAACTAAAATTATCTTGAAATACTAATCTCATAATAATAATTGTCACCTAATTTTTAAATGGTAATTAAAATACAATCACACAATTTGGACATTAAAGGCTAAAATGCAAAAGATGCCTATTTTTGTGATTTTCATTTTTGTAAGATAAAATTAATTACTCCTAATTGTAGAATTAAATCCTAAATGCAAATGCGATATATATATATATATATATATATATATATATATATATATATATATATATATATATATATATATATATATATATATATATATATATATATATATATATATATATATATATATATATATATATATATATATATATATATATATATATATATATATATATATATATATATATATATATATATATATATATATATATATATATATATATATATATATATATATATATATATATATATATATATATATTTCATTTTGGATTTTTGGGAGTGTTTATCTTATATGGCAAAAATCACGTGCTCACAGCTGCCCCTCTTTGCGCGTAAACACGAAGAGTTTTCGTGCAAAGACAAGTGAGCGGATACGAGCGATTTTTGCCCGTTTGAGCACTCCGTGAGAAGCATTTTTTTTTTCAAAACTTTGAACCAACCTTTGCTTCAAAAAGTTTCCTACATATCCCATGCTAAAAGGGAATCGGGTCAATGTAGTTCGGAAAATTTTGGTAGCTGGGACTACCAATGAAACTGCGATTTTTTGCTGTTACTGTTGCTGCTGTTGCGGTTACTGCTTGCCGACCTCCTTATTACACCGGGGGAATGTAAAATGAAGAAGTTATTCTAAGCTATGATTCTACAATTACAATTATTCCTATCCTAGCTTTTGTTTGCTTCTCCTTGTCTCTTTTTCTTTGATTTTTTGAGATGCTCACTCTCCCTTTTTTGTTGATTTTCTTTCTTGTTTTCCTCTTCTTTTTTTTTTTTTTGATTTTCAATGGTACTTCTTGCCCTCGAGCTGAACCTGCTCAAAACAAAAACAACAAACTACTTTTTTTCTTTTTCTGCCCCAGTGTGGGCTTTTAGCTATATAAACCATGATGTGCAGAAATATATTCCCGTATTTGAAGGTGGGCGCCTAACAAAAATTAAACGTGCAATGCGATGCAGAAAAGTATTCCCGTATTCGAAGGTGGGCACCTAACAAAAATTAAACGTGCAATGCGATGCAGAAAATTATTCCCGTATTTGAAGGTGGGCACCTAACGGAATTTAGACGTGCAATGCGATGCAGAAAAGTATTCCCGTATTCGAAGGTGGGCACCTAACAGAAATTAAACGTGCAATGCGATGCGGAAAAGTATTCCCGTATTCGAAGGTGGGCACCTAACAAAAATTAAACGTGCAATGCGATGCAGAAAATTATTCCCGTATTTGAAGGTGGGCACCTAACGGAATTTAGACGTGCAATGCGATGCAGAAAAGTATTCCCGTATTCGAAGGTGGGCACCTAACAGAATTTAAACGTGCAATGCGAATGCAGAAAATATTCCCGTATTTGAAGGTGGGCGCCTAACGGAAATTAAACGTGCAATGCGATGCAGAAAATATTCCCGTATTTGAAGGTGGGCGCCTAACGTAAATTAAACGTGTAATGCGATGCGAGAAAATATTCCCGTATTTGAAGGTGGGCACCGACGGAAATTAAACGTGCAATGCGATGCGAAATATATTCCCGTATTCGAAGGTGGGCACCTAACGGAATTTAGACGTGCAATGCGAATGCGAAAAATATTCCCGTATTTGAAGGTGGGCGCCTAACAGAATTTAAACGTGCAATGCGATGCAGAAAATATTCCCGTATTTGAAGGTGGGCGCCTAACGGAAATTAAACGTGCAATGCGATGCAGAAAATATTCCCGTATTTGAAGGTGGGCGCCTAACAGAAATTAAACGTGCAATGCGATGCAGAAAATATTCCCGTATTTGAAGGTGGGCGCCTAACGGAATTTAAACGTGCAATGCGATATGCAGAAAATATTCCCGTATTAGAAGGTGGGCGCCTAACAGAAATGAAACGTGCAATGCGATGCAGAAAATATTCCCGTATTTGAAGGTGGGCGCCTAACAGAAATTAAACGTGCAATGCGATGCAGAAAATATTCCCGTATTTGAAGGTGGGCGCCTAACAGAATTTAAACGTGCAATGCGAAATGCAGAAAATATTCCCGTATTAGAAGGTGGGCGCCTAACTGAATTTAAACGTGCAATGCGATGCAGAAAATATTCCCGTATTAGAAGGTGGGCGCCTAACAGAATTGAAACGTGCAATGCGATGCAGAAAAGTATTCCCGTATTTGAAGGTGGGCGCCTAACAGAATTGAAACGTGCAATGCGATGCAGAAAAGTATTCCCGTATTTGAAGGTGGGCGCCTAACAGAATTGAAACGTGCAATGCGAATGCAGAAAATATTCCCGTATTCGAAGGTGGGCGCCTAACCGAAATTAAACGTGCAATGCGATGCAGAAAATATTCCCGTATTTGAAGGTGGGCGCCTAACCGAAATTAAACGTGCAATGCGAATGCAGAAAATATTCCCGTATTAGAAGGTGGGCGCCTAACGGAAATTAAACGTGCAATGCGAATGCAGAAAATATTCCCGTCAGCCTGAGGACTGGGGAGCAGATTTTAAAAGATGTTACCTTCCTCTTTTTGATATTTTCTTTTTTTTTTTTTTTTTACCAACTTATCTCTTGCCTGTGAATTTCTCCACTTATTCGGCAGACTTTCTCTTTTTGGTATTTTAAATTTTCCACATTGGTCACATTCACTTTAAAGTGATTAGTGACGGTTTGTTCCTGCATGAAACAAAATTTATTAGATATAAACTGCTGGCAACTGGCATCTGCCGTCCCCACTTCTTATTGCTTCCTTTGTTTTTGCTTTTTCATGTTGCATGGCTTTTGACTTCTCGTCCCTTGCAGACTCTTTTTGTATTTTTCTCATTTCTCCATTTTTGTTTTGTTTTCTTTTTTCTTTGGCCATGTTTGCCAAGCTTCTTTATTCCTTTCCCCAATCTTCTATCCTTTCTGATCCAATGTTATTTCAACTTCCGTTATCAGGAGCTGGTAGTTAGCTCTCAAAAGGGTAAACAATGAAATGCAGAAAAAATGAAAGAAAGGTAAGGGTATTTTGGAGAGATGACGGAACTTATCTGGGTATTTGCTGGCTGATTCCGCTGACCATGCCATGTATTTAAACTCTGACCCAGTTCGTTCCAATCATTATTCAGACTCTGAATTGCCTTTAACCCAAACCGATACTCTCTTTTGTTGCTTTTTTCTCTTTTCTGATAGTCCCCATGATCGCCTTACGGTGCCTCGAAAGGTTTTCACCAATAAGACTCTCTCATTTATTCTCTCAACCTCACAATCGGCTCACAGTGCCGATTAAGGTTTTCACTGATGAGACTCTCTCATTTTATTTCTCTCAATCTCACAATCGTCTCACAGTGCCGGCTAAGGTTTTCACCGATGAGACTCTCTCATTTTTTTATATTTTCTTTTTTCATTTTTTCCTTTTGTATTTTGTTTTCTG
This sequence comes from Nicotiana noctiflora, assembly GCA_032618575.1. NCBI lineage: Eukaryota > Viridiplantae > Streptophyta > Magnoliopsida > Solanales > Solanaceae > Nicotiana > Nicotiana noctiflora. The sequence continues at coordinate 64,349 of JASVEL010009502.1, read as the reverse complement.
TACCACGGGTATTATCCGACGCTTCGCTCCTCCTTCGTTGTATTTGTTATCATTTCAAAATTGATCAGAAGGTCTTTCTTTGGACTGTAACGTGGCTTTGGGTGGGTTAAGAAAGAAAGATATAAAGGCTCAAAATTTCAACGAGGGTTAAAAATATTTACAACTCTCGAAATTATTAAACATAACTTCTGCCCCAGTTTCAATATGTGGGGAATTTTTGGATTTTTTCTTTATTGTGACTGAACCTCAGAGAGGCTGCCTACGTACCCTTTCGGGATCAAGTCAGACGTAGTTCATCCAACTTTGCAAGTTAGATGGATTTCTTTTTTGACTTTTTCCCGATTTTTGTCTTTTTCTCTTTCTCTTTTTTTTTTTCATCATTTTCATTTTTTTTTCATTTTTTCATTTTTTTTTTCTGTCATTTCATTTTTCATTCTAGCAATTTTGATCTTATTGCACTAGAGCGATTCCGAGAGAGGGATATGAAAGAATTCATTCATTAAGGCTCAAAGGGGTTAACAATGGATAAAGTGTTTGGATAGAGAATAAAATGCCTTCGTCATTTCAATTCCAAAATCACAACAAAATAAAAACATACAATTGAAAAGGAATCATACATAGTATCTTTTGACCGCATCTGAATTGATAGCAGTCTCTACGCACTTTCCTTCAACATCCGTTAAATATAATGCTCCATTGGACAACACCCGTGATACCACGAACGGTCCCTGCCAATTCGGCGCAAACTTGCCTTTCGCCTCGGCCCAATGCGGTAAGATACGCCTCAATACAAGCTGTCCGACTTCAAACTTTCGAGGTCGTACCTTCTTATTATATGCTCTGGCCATTCTCCGCTGATACAACTGTCCATGGCAGATCGCGGCCAATCTCTTCTCATCAATCAAATTCAACTGTTCTAATCGGGCCTTTACCCATTCATCGTCATCTATCTCAGATTCGGCTATAATTCGCAATGACGGTATTTCTATTTCTGCGGGTATAACGGCCTCCGTTCCATACACCAGGGTATAAGGTGTGGTTCCGATAGAAGTACGTACCGTCGTGCGATAACCCATGAGAGCAAAGGGTAACTTTTCATGCCACTGCCTGGATCCCTCCACCATTTTTCGGAGAATCTTCTTGATATTCTTGTTAGCCGCCTCTACTGCACCATTCGCCTTTGGCCTGTAAGGTGTGGAATTGCGGTGCGTGATCTTAAACCTTTCACAAACTTCTGCCATGAGATGACTGTTTAAATTGGCTCCATTGTCCGTGATAATCACCTTGGGGATTCCAAATCGGCATATAATATTTTCGTGCACAAAATCCACCACCGCTTTCTTCGTCACTGCCTTGAATGTCTTAGCTTCAACCCACTTGGTGAAATAATCAATTGCAACCAGGATGAACCTGTGCCCATTAGAAGCAGTTGGATCTATTGGGCCAATGACATCCATGCCCCAAGCAACAAAGGGCCAAGGTGCTGACATTGTGTGCAACTCACAAGGCGGGGAGTGGATCAGATCCCCATGTACCTGGCATTGATGACATTTCTTTACATACCTGATACAATCACGCTCCATCGTGAGCCAGTAGTACCCTGCTCTCAAAATCTTCTTTGCTAAAACATATCCGCTCATGTGGGGCCCGCATACTCCAGCATGTACTTCAATCATGATTTCATCTGCTTGTTGTGCATCCACACATCTCAATAAACCCAGATCTGGTGTTCTTTTGTATACCACTCCTCCACTGAAGAAAAATCCATTGGCTAGACGCCTGATGGCTCTCTTCTGGTCTCCAGTGGCTTGCTCCGGGTATTTGCCAGCTTTCAAGTATTCTCTAATATCATGATACCACGGCTCTCCATCCGACTCTTCTTCCACAGCGAAGCAATAAGCATTCTGATCTCGGACTTGGATCTGGAGCGGATCTATGTATGTCTTGTCCGGATGATGCAACATAGAGGACAATGTGGCCAAAGCATCTGCAATTTCATTGTGCATTCTCGGGATGTGCTTGAATTCTATAGACTGGAACCTTTGAGACAACTCGTGCAAACAATACCGATATGGTATCAATTTCAAATCTCGTGTCTCCCATTCTCCTTGAATTTGGTGTACCAAAAGATCCGAGTCACCCATGACCAAAATCTCTTGAATACCCATGTCAATCGCCATCCTTAATCCCAAGATGCATGCCTCATATTCGGCCATATTGTTGGTACAGAAAAATCGAAGCTGAGCTGTGACGGGATAGTGTTGTCCCGTACTTGAAATGAGTACCGCTCCGATACCAACGCCCCTGCTGTTGACGGCTCCGTCAAAGTACATTTTCCATCCCGGTCTCTCCACTTGCTCCATCTCTTCAACAAGCATTGCCTCTTCATCCGGAAAGTATGTTTTCAATGGTTCATATTCATCATCCACCGGATTCTCGGCTAAGTGGTCCGCAATAGCTTGTGCCTTCATTGCCGTACGAGTTACATAGACAATGTCGAATTCCGTGAGCAGAATCTGCCATTTGGCCAGTCTTCCGGTAGGCATAGGCTTCTGAAATATATACTTGAGAGGATCCAATCGTGATATCAAGTACGTAGTGTATGCTGACAAATAATGCTTTAACTTCTGAGCCACCCAAATCAATGCACAACAAGTTCTCTCCAGTTGGGTATACTTCACCTCGTAGGATGCAAACTTTTTGCTGATGTAGTAGATGGCTTGTTCTTTCTTTCCTGTCTCATCATGTTGACCCAGTACACAACCGAAAGAGTTATCCAGCACCGTCAAATACAAAATAAGAGGATGCCCTGGTTCTGGAGGAACTAACACCGGGGGATTGGCCAAATATTCCTTGATCCTGTCAAAGGCTTCCTGACATTCGTCGGTCCATTTAACTGCTGCATCTTTCTTCAACAACTTGAAGATCGGTTCGCATGTTGATGTCAACTGAGCAATGAACCGACTAATGTAATTCAACCTTCCTAATAAGCTCATGACCTCCTTCTTGTTCTTCGGCGGAGGTAGACTTTGAATAGCTTTGATCTTTGATGGATCCAGTTCAATACCTCGCCGGCTCACAATAAACCCCAGTAGTTTCCCTGAAGGTACTCCAAAAGCACACTTCGACGGATTGAGTTTTAGATTGTACCTCCGGAGTCTTTGGAAAAACTTCCTCAAATCTTTCACATGATCAAGTTGTTTTCTGGACTTTATGATGACATCATCCACATATACTTCAATTTCTCGATGCATCATATCATGAAACATTGTGGTCATTGCCCTCATGTAAGTTGCCCCAGCATTCTTCAATCCAAACGGCATTACTCTGTAACAGTACGTTCCCCAAGGTGTAATGAAGGCAGTTTTCTCAGCATCTTCTTCGTCCATCAGGATCTGGTGATAACCTGCATAAGAGTCCACAAACGAACCGATTTCATGCTTGGCGCAATTATCGATCAATATGTGAATGTTTGGCAATGGGAAGTCATCCTTCGGACTAGCTTTGTTGAGGTCTCTATAGTCTACACACACTCTGGTTTTGCCGTCTTTCTTCGGGACCGGCACAACATTTGCCAACCAGGTGGGGTATTTGGTAACTCTTATGACCTTTGCCTCGAACTGCTTATTCACTTCTTCTTTTATCTTCACGCTAATGCCCGTTTTGAATTTTCTCAGCTTTTGTTTTACTGGCCGGCATTCCGAGTAGATAGGCAACTTGTGTACCACTAAATCTGTGCTAAGCCCGGGCATGTCATCATAGGACCAGGCAAAGATGTCCTTAAATTCATGTAACAACCCTATCAATTCATCCCTGAGGGGTGCCTCCAAATGCACACTAATCTTTGTTTCTCGGACATCATCTTCGCTCCCCAAGTTTACAGATTCTGTATCACTCGGATTCGGCTTGGGTTTTTCCTCGTATTGTTTCATGTCCTTACTTATTTCCTCCAGGGCTTCCTCATCCTCACATTCTATTTCACTATCTTCCTCGATTTCTTGTATAGTAGCGTGATTGTCGGAACTGGGTCTAGAATCCTTCACGCATGACATGGCATTGGAATCAACACATGCAAAACTGTACAAAAGGAAAAATAAAGAAAAATAAGGCAAAAGTGAAGAAAAAGGAAAACTGCATTTCATTAATAAAAGAGTGAACAATGTTCGGGATACATGGTGATTTTTTATGAGGGAAATGGGGAAATTATAAAATAACAACTTTCGGGGAAGCAATGATGAAATTTTGAGCTAACTACCAAGACTCCTTCCGGATAAGGAAAGGAGTAGCTTCCCAATTGTTCAATGTGACTCTAGGCCCCACAAATTGCACGTCCATTCTGCTCGTGCCTTCCCCTGCTTCAATCGTGTTCACCTCCCAAAACATTTTTGCAAAACCAAGCATTTCTTCATCAAGTTGGGTCTCAATGCACTTTGTTGCAGCAGATGGTTGATATTTTGTACCAGGCCTGATAAAGATGTCGGATAATTTGGGTATGGGTTTGGGCAAGGTCCAGTTTTTCTTGGCTTTAGAGGCTCTTTGGATATCGGCAAAGGTGGGTTTGAACCCTAAGCCGAATGTACCTTTATTCTCCGGAAGCTGAACTGGTTGAGTGACTCCCTGCAGTGTTTTGCCTAATCCCCTCCCCGGTGCAAATCCATTTTTCAGCATTTCTCTGGCCACCATTATAGCAGTTGGTGCCATCATCGGGGTTGGTAACTTTTCTCCTTCAGCAACTTTGTTCACTTCTATAGCATCCGTCACTTGGTAGACCCAAGGACCCCTATCCCCATCAGTACCATCAAAAGGTGCTACCACATTACAAGCATTTTCCTCTCCGTGTACAACAATCTCTTGCTGCTCCCATTCAAACTTGACCATCTGATGTAGAGAAGATGGTACCGCTCTGGCCGCATGAATCCAGGGTCGACCTAACAGCAAGTTATACGATACGGCGATGTCGAGCACCTGGAACTCCATCGTAAAATCAACGGGACCGATGGTCACTTCCAAAATAATATCTCCCAACGTGTTCTTACCTCCGCCGTCAAATCCTCTCACATTGATACTGTTTCTCCGGATCCTGTCCGGGCTAATGTTCAGCTTCCCTAGAGTTGACAGCGGGCAGATGTTCGCGCTCGATCCATTGTCAATCAATACCCTGGTCACGACCGACTCTTCACTCTTTACCGTGAGGTACAATGCTTTATTGTGTTCAGTTCCTTCCACCGGCAGCTCCTTATCAGAGAAGGTGATTCTATTAGACTCGAAAATTTTGCTGGTAATCTTCTCCAAATGACACACTGAAATCTTCTCCGGAACATGAGCCTCATTTAGAATCTTCATAAGAGCCTTCCGGTGCTCCTCCGAATGTATCAACAAAGATAACAAAGAAATCTGGGCCGGGGTCTTTCTTAACTGCTCAACCACTGAGTACTCTTGCGACTTCATTTTCTTAAGAAATTCTTCTGCTTCCTCCTCCGACACTGGCTTCTTCAGTTGACTTTCTTTTACCGTTTTCATCTTTCTCAGTTCCTCTGGAGCAAAACACCTTCCGGATCGGGTAAGTCCATGCGTTTCATTAATTTCACCAGAAATCTCTTTTCCCTTGTAAACTACTGCCACCTTGTTATAGTTCCAAGGCACAGTCTTTGTATTCACCACTGGCATTTGCACTACTGGTTTTATGATTACCGGCTCTGCACTTGCTCCTTTCACAGTCACGATCGTCTTTGCACCTGGAACTACCACCTTTAAACCTCCCATCACTACTGGCTTTGGTTTCTCAACAATTGCTTCCTCTTTCACAATTTCTTTCTCTAACTTGTCACTCGACTTTATCATCATGACGGCTTGAGATGGTTTTTGATTGCCATTACCCTGCACCAATTCTATCATATTCGTTTCGTGGTGATTCGGCAATGGATTCTGGGTAATGTTTGGGGCCTCGGGAGCCTGCACTTCAATTCTTCTCTCATCGATAAGATCTTGAATGGCATTCTTTAATTGCCAACACTTCTCAGTATCGTGGCCCAATGTTCCCGAACAGTATTCACATCTGACAGAAGAATCAAGATTTTTCGGGGGTGGGTTTGGATTTTTTGGTGCGATTGGTCTCAGCATCCCCAATTCTTTCAACCTGTGGTAAAGACTGGTATATGATTCTCCGAGAGGAGTGAATGTCTTTCTTGCTTTGTTTCTCCAATCAGCGTCCGGCCTGGGTCTATTCTGGTTTCGGTAAGGTTTAAGGGTTGGGTATGTGTTCTGGGTGTGGTACACATTGTGTGGAGCTTGAGCTCTCCACACGTGGGGCGATGGTGGTGGTGGGTAAGCTTGGGTTTGAGGGTGATGGTAATGTGGTACAGTCGGTGGGTATGGTGGTGGTGGTGGGTTATATAGGCTTGGTGCATTGTAGGGATTTGGCGGGTAAGATGGTGGTGGTGGATTATATGGGGTTGACGGGCTTGGTGGGTGTTGGCGATAGGGTCTTGGTGGGTTATAATGTGGGTTGCGACTCCATGACCTACTTTCAATGGTTGATACTTCTTCTTTCTTCTTCTTTCCCATCACTCCTCCGCTTCCACTCTGTATAGCTTGATTGGTGGCTTTGATAGCCGAAAAACTCATAATTTTGTTTGTCTTCAAACCCTCTTCTACAAAACTTCCCATTTTCACAACTTCGTTGAAACTCTTTCCAATTGCTGACACTAGATGGCCGTAGTATGTTGGCTCCAAAGCTTGCAGAAAACAATCCACCATCTCTCCCTCTTTCATTGGTGGATCCACTCTAGCGGCCTGTTCTCTCCATCTAAAACCGTATTCTCTAAAGCTCTCTCCTGGCTTTTTCTCCATCTTGGTAAGGGATAACCTGTCGGGTATGATCTCCAAATTGTACTGAAAGTGACTAGCGAAAGCTTGCGCTAAGTCATCCCAAACGAACCATCTTGTATGGTCCTGTCGAGTATACCATTCCAGGGCTGATCCACTCAAACTTTGGCTAAAGTACGCCATCAACAATTTATCCCTACCTCCCGCGCCTCTCATCTTGCTACAGTATCCTCTTAGATGAGCTACAGGATCCCCGTGTCCATTGTACATGTCGAACTTTGGCAACTTAAATCCTGCAGGAAGCTGCACCTCAGGGAACAAACACAGGTCTTTGTAGGCTACACTTACTTGCCCTCCCAGTCCTTGCATATTGCGGAAAGCATTCTCAAGGCTTTTCACTTTCCGAGCCATCTCTTCCTGCCCGGCACTCGCTTCTATCATCGGAGCATGAGATTCGTGTTGCCTGAAAGTCGGCTCCGGAGGGTAGTAGTGAGAATCCTGGATATGAAACATTGGTTCGCTAGAGGATTTGTGGATAACAGCGGGCGGAGGTGCGACATATACAGGAGCAACTTGTGGAACCTGAGGTGGTGTTTGCTTGGCTGGAGGTGGTAGTGTCTGGGAGGTGGAAGCATAGTAGTGAGGGTAATCGGGGTAGGTGGAGGATGAGTTCAGTGTTGGTGGCTCGGGGTTAGGATTGGCTGGAGGGACATATGCAGGGTTGGCAGGGTAGGCTGGTAGTGGTTGACCTCTTGACCAAGCCTGGTACATTTCAGCCATCTGCTGTCTTAGCTTGTACTTTTCTTCTTTCATCCCTGCCACATCCACGATCTCTTCTTCGTGAGCGGGGTCTACAATGGTTGCCTCGATCTCCTGGGATACAGCCTTTGTCATCTTTTTGGATCTGGTGTTGTATGAGTGGGTAGCCAGTATGCCAGTTGCCTAGAAAATCTGGACTCACAAACATCAACACTCGTTAGTTGTTAGCGCATAAATAAGATGCAACGACTTTAAAAAGCAAATACATTTCCTCGAGTCGTTATGCATCATCCCGGCCGCTGCTTACTTCAATCATCATTTTTTCTTTTTCCGCTCTTTTGTTTTCTTTCTTTTTTCTTTTTTTTTCTTTTCTCTATTGCTTTTTCTCTTTTCTTGCTTTTTTTTTTTTTTTTTTTTTTTTTTTTTTTTTTTTTTTCTCTTTTTCATTGTCGTTTTCATAATCACGCTCCTATTTATTTGCCTAGCGGATATAAAGGAAATGACATAAAGCAAAAAGAATTGGTAACAACACTTTGTTTTCTCATTGATAATTCAAAACCTTGATTACAAAGTGATGTTTTAAAAAAAAGAAAAATAAAAGATGATGCATGACCTAAGAGTACATTAATGCACCTAGTGCCCGCGAGGCATCGTTCGGCCTTGCCGCGGGCCTATATGCTAAACCCCTTTGAAGCCTATCCAGGTCGGCCATGACTTATTGTACAAAAAACTTCACTGCAGATACAAAAGTCCTCCGAGTCATATCTTCACAAAGCTGAGTCTTTCGGGTGATGTATTGGGCGATGCGAACAACCTTTTCTCTGATGACCCCTTTTTCTTGCAATAGTCGACTTATTTGTTGAGCGCGAGCATCCAAGGTATGTTGGTTGTCCTTTTGCACCTGTTGCAGCTTCAATTCCAATCTAGCCATAGTCGTGTAGCAGTGTTCTCTTTCTTCTTCAAGATCTTTGATAATCTTGTTACTTTTGACTGTGGCTGAGATCATTTTCTTTCTAAGCTGAGCTATTTCAACATCATGCTTGTCTTGTAGCTACCGAACCAACTTAGCTCTTTCATTGGCGTCTCTGCCCATTTGCTTCCGAGCCTTGACTAACTCTTTTTCAACTACGTCCAAATCAAAGCTATAGTCGTTTACTTTCCGCCGGAGAATCTCAATTAACTTTTCATTGCGGGCTGAACGAACCGGGGTCTCGGATGCAATTTTCATTTGAGCTATTTGAGCCTTCAACACATCATTTTCTTTCTTCAGTTGTTTCTTTTCTACTTCATCGGATGCTGCTTGCAAGCCACTTTCGAAATGAAGATTTCTCAGTTTATCTTCCAACAGACTGATTTTGGCCTTATATTCTTTTTCCTTGGCCGCCCATTTCAGATTTTCCTCGGATTGCTCTATCAGGTCTTGCAAGTGAGGTCTCTTTGAAAGACGTTCGTGTTCAACACCCCGTCGGTACCATGTGGAGTATCCTGACGATACTTCTCCCCGGGCTCTCTTCTGCACACAAGTATCCATTTTCAGGTTTTGGCACTCATTCCAGATTTGCCGGATCTTTGCTTCCGAGAATTGCCCATCCGGACCAATTTCTATAGCTTGCAAACTGAGGTCTCCGTCTCTCGGAACAACTTGACATCTACCCAACTGTCGCAGGGTCCCCTGTATGGGGCATAAGGTTGGATGCTTTTCAAGCCCATGATCAAAAATGGCGACCCTTCCGTCGGCATATATATTACCTCGTCAAGAGGTAGCCAATCATATGTCCAATCGATTCGGCCATCAGTTAATGATCGAAGATGCAAAATCCAATCTTTGACTCCCTCCGGCAATTTCACTTCTTTTGTTCTCGTACAGAATTCTTCCAAACATGTTCGTTCAGCTGAACCATAACTTGAGAACGAAGGATGATGGCATAGATGTTCAATTAACCAAATCTGCAAGATCAAATTACACCCTTCAAAGAAGTTGGCTCCCGCTTTGCACGTAGTCAGAGCACGGTAGATGTCAGCTACAATCATTGGAGCTAGAGTACAATTATCTTGTACTATTAATGTGCTAGCTACCCCGGCAACCTTTATACTGATATGCCCATCTTTTCTCGGAAATATGACAATTCCGAGAAATGCCACTAAGAAAGCAAACCTCCGGTGCTCCTCCCATTTTGCTCGGTTGGACTTGCTGCATAACTTGTTCGTGGGGTCATTGAAACCCCCGATGTGTCCATACCTACTATAGATGAAGTTTAAGGAGCAAAACCCGTTGGCTAGATCTTCGTTGTGAACATTCCTGGCAATTTTCAAAGAGTCCAGAAAACGATGCACCGTTACCGTCCTTGGAGATACCGGGTATTTTCCTTTTAACGGAACCTCGGTCTTCCCGATATAGAAAGCAATTTCCTCTAGAGTAGGAGTGAGTTCAAAATCCGGGAGATGCAATACATTGTGTGCTGGATCCCAAAATGTGACCAACGCTCTAATTATGTCGCCTCGGGGGATTATGTCCAATAATCCTGTAAGATCTTTCAAATAACCTTTGACCCAGTCCTGACCATCTGATCCCATGTCTTGCCACCATAATTTCAGCTCCAAAGGGATTTTATTTAGGGAAAAATGCTCATTCATCATTGTGCTCGTCCTGCACATTTATTAAGGCGATTTTATTTAGAAAAAAGGAAAATCTTTTTCAATGCAAGTTTTCATTTTTTGAAGGAAAGGAAAGAAAATGACTTTCGAAGTGGCCATTTTTGCCAAAACAGCCTTCCGGCATCCTTTCGGAACATTCGGCCATTTCCAAAAATAGCGATTACCTCGATTATTTGAAAGGAAAATCTTTTTGGTCTTTTTTTTTTCTTAAAAGTGTGGTTGGACCCGTTTAAAGGTTGCCTACGTATCCCACCTAATGGCGAGAATCAAACCTGCGTAGTTCGGTCAGATTAATCGACCAATTTATTTCAACAACAAAACCATTTTTTCAATTTTTTTTTTGATACCCATTTTTACTAACTCTTATTTCTCTCTTTTTTTTCAATAATTTTTCTACCCTTGGGATTTTTGCCGGTCCGCATAATGATCAAGGACAATTAAAAATGCAACACATAATATGCTCGGTCTTAATTACCGGGTCACCTGTCCTAGACGGACCCAACCCCTGTGTTGAGTCCCCTAAGTCAGATATGATGCAAATAAACGTCCTAAATCTTGGTTCAATATCCTGAAGTTTCATCGGTACTAGACCGTGTACCCGAGCGGACAACTCGGATCGAGGAGGGGGCTACGTACCGGTGACCCGCGGAGTCAATCGGCTTTGTAACTTGTCCGGCCTCTTTTTCTTATTTTTGGTATTGACACTAACAGAAAGGGGAGTCTCAACCAGTAAGCACATCCCCAGAGATAAGAAGAGAAGGGTTTTCGGCACAGTTTTATATATACAATTCACGCAATATCAAAGCGGTAATCATGTAGCACATTAATCAAAACATATAATGAAATCAGATATAAGCAAAAATAGCAATTTTACTGAGCTCGAATTCTTAAACCCCGAACCGAAGTTCTGGGTTACTTGTCCCCAGCAGAGTCGCCAGAGCTGTCACACCTCCCTTTTTACTACCCCACATAAGCATAAATATAAATACGCTCGTAGGGTATACCCCGATGCTCAAATATCCGAAACGGATAAAATAACGTAAGAGAAGGAGTTTTTCCAATTAAAGGACAATCGGTTCGGGATTTATTGAGATTAATCAGAGTCGCCACTTGGGAATGATAATGGTGTCCCAAGTCACCGGTTAATCCCGAATCCGAGGAATTTTGACTCTTAAAAATGTCTGCGAAGCAAAGATCCGGATAAGGAACTCTGTTAACCCGGGAGAAGGTGTTAGGCATTCCCGGGTTCCGTGGTTTTAGCACGGTCGCTCAATTGTCGTTCCCGACTCTTGTTTGACTCAATTATAGATTTTAAACAACATATAATGCTTTTTACATTAGGTATTATTTTAAAGAATTTGCGGCATCGCGAAAACACGCCTCGAGTCATACCGCAACCAAGTACGCCTATGACTTTCGGTGTATTTCAGCTTTGCCGAGATTTGGATTTGAGTCGCACCAAGTGCACACTCGTTCAATGGAAAGTACATTAACATCGTGCCCTAAATAACGTCTATCAGCTTTTAACTTTGGGGAGAGGCTATGGAATTTGCTATTAGCCTCCCCGGTTCTACTATGTTATCTTATTACTAAATGGGGGCCCCGGAGTTTGTTATTCGGGCGAGGCTCATCCCAATTTTCATTAAAGGATTCAATACTAGTATTTGGCTATGTTTTCTACATTTGTTTTTTCCTTAATCGATTTCTAATATTTAAACATTCCAGGCCCGTAATTTTGTTATTCAATGGGGCCTGGATTTCCAGAATAAGGATTTACTACATTAAAAACAGGTCCAGGTTCTTAAAGAACCAGACCTGATTCGGGCATTCTATCGCCAGCCCAGTTGGCATTATACAGAGATTCAGGCCCATAACACGCCTTGGGCCCAAACTAAATAAAATTGGAAACAATTGAAGCAACAGAACAAAGATACACATTTGAAATGGAAAGCACTTTTATTTGTTCAGTGAAGGAAATCAATATCATACATTAGCTACAAATTAATTATTTATTACCATAAATCAGAACTAACAAACTACTTCTTCCTCTTACACTAGCGTTTTGAAGTTAATACCAGTTAATACCTAATTTGAGAAAGCGACGGATTACATAATGGACTTAAAGAATGATTAAACTAATTAACTATGGATCTGAATTAACTGATTAACTACTCACGAATATTTACATTACCAGTTTCGTTATGTACTAGGCATTTTTACATTACAAAGATGGTTCTAATTAAATTGTATCAATATCCGTAAATAAATAACTCAGAGACCTATTTATAATTATGCTACTGATTTCAATATGGCTTGTTTTATCACCAGATTATTAACCTAAAACATGATTAAAGCACTATCTAATCTAACATTTCCTATTTTTAAGCTTATCTATGTGTAAATGACATCTGATATGTGATCAAGACTTATGAATCTATTGTGAGTAAGTAACCAACCGATTTTTTGAAATTATTATTAACTAACCCATGTTTTAAGATCTATTACCTAATTAAGCTATGTGGTACACTATTGCTACTATACTACTAGTTATTACAATGTTTTTGTTTTTCGTTTTTCAGCTACTACAGAATACTTGAATAGATAAATTACAAATCTAAACTAACAACACTAAACATAAACTACGGGACAGCAAATAATCGGATCCAGATCTTCATTTTTTATTTCAACAATTCACCATTACAGCTTCAAGTGAAAGAGATATGTACCTGGTTTTGAAAGGAATGGGAAAATGGCAAATCAACAAGGCGGTGAAAATACAGCAACAACAACAATAACAACCAACAGTAGCTTCAACACCTCAATCCCGAAAATCCCAGCAATACGGAGAAAAACAAAAACAAACCAGTAAAAAATAGAAAAAAAAATATTTTCCAGATTTTCTCTTTGTTTTGGCTTTCTAGCTTTGAACTCTTTTCACTTCTCAAAAGAAACTCTCAAAAATTGCATTTTTTCCGTGTATACTTCTGTATCCAGAGTGTATATCGAGTGTATACTACAGCAGGGAATTTTTTTATTTTTTCTTCTCTTCCGATTTTTCCTCTCTTTTTTCCCCCTTTTTTTTCATAAATCTTCTCTTCTATTTATAGGCAAGAATTTCGAAAATTTTCAGATTTTTTATTAAAAAGAAAATATTTTTTTAATTTAAAGAAAACCCACTAATCCATGTTTTCCTCTCCTTGTTTTCTTCCTTGATTTCCTTGCCCCCCACTACTTTATGTCATGTAATTATGATTATTTTTTTGCTAAAAAAAATCTGAAATTTTCTTCTTGGGCCAAGGGGTTTTGGGTTGGGTAAGGTTTCTTAGGATTGGGCTTGTAACTTAATTTGCAAGATGGCCCAATCCAAATTTTTTCCATTTTGTTCTTCTCCATTATTCAACTTCCTAATTAATAAAGCCCAAAATACTAAGATTAATTTATAAAAACTAAAATTATCTTGAAATACTAATCTCATAATAATAATTGTCACCTAATTTTTAAATGGTAATTAAAATACAATCACACAATTTGGACATTAAAGGCTAAAATGCAAAAGATGCCTATTTTTGTGATTTTCATTTTTGTAAGATAAAATTAATTACTCCTAATTGTAGAATTAAATCCTAAATGCAAATGCGATATATATATATATATATATATATATATATATATATATATATATATATATATATATATATATATATATATATATATATATATATATATATATATTGTCATTATTTTTTTAAAAATGACACTAAATTCACAACAATTGCAAACAACACAAAACCCTTTTATTTTGAATTTTTGGGAGTAATTCTCATATAGGGCAAAAATCACGTGCTCACAGTACCCACACTCTCAGAGTACACAACCATACTGTATCGCACTTCCTAATCATCATACTCAACCACTCAGTATTGTATATGGCCCATACAGCCTAGAAAAATCCATCATCGGAAATATACAACACTAACTATAAGTCACCCAATATCGAGGTAATAGGGCAGTCTAGCCTCATGGAGAAGATCGATATCCATGTATTAAGTATTTCGGAAAAATCCATGTCCAGGAAATACATCCCTCAATAATATATAAATGCTCAACTACTCGGTATTGTATATGGCCCATGCGGCTCGAGAAAGATCCATCCCGGAATATATACATCGCTAATCATCAGTCTTCAATACCGAAGAAACATGCCAATCCAACCTCATGGAGAAGATCGATCTCCATACCAAAGGAAGATCCATCCCTGAATATAATAAATTGCGCTCACTGTGGGTGCGCAAACTCTGGAGGGGCTCCTTCGCCCCAAGCTCTATAACCACACCGACAACTCACGTGCTATAATATCAAATCAAGATTCACACGGATAACACATGTGCCATAGTATCAATATATGAATCACTGTTGCAGCGTGCAGCCCGATCCCATACCTGTCACTCAAAATCAGGCTCTCGGCCACACTTAGTTATCAATCTCTCCTGTCTCACCCACAGGCTCACAATGCCATAAAAACTTACCTAGAATAATGATATGATGTATCTAAAAGTAACAATTGAGACTGAGATATGATATGAATGCATGAATGTGTCTGACTACGAAATATCAATAAACTCAATGAGATGCAGCAAGAAACGACCACAATGGGTCCCAACAATATAAACATAAAGCCTAAGTATTATATCTAGCATGACGTACAGCTCATTTATTTTACAACATGGTGAAAATAAAGATATCAATAAAATAGGTCAACTATACAGTCCCCGGGAAATAATAGAGTCAAAATTCATATGGTGCATGCCCACACGCCTGTCACCTAGCATATGCGTCACCTTAACATCAACCATATAGTACGTAATTCAGGGTTTTATACCCTCAGCATTAAGTTTAAAAGAGTTACTTAACTCAATCAAGCCAAACCAAGCTCCAAGAATGTCATCACGAATGTAGCGACCTCCGAACGTCTCAAAACTATCCAAAAATAACTCAAATACATCATATAAGGCCCAAGGAATAAA
Source organism: Nicotiana noctiflora (assembly GCA_032618575.1). Classification (NCBI taxonomy): domain Eukaryota; kingdom Viridiplantae; phylum Streptophyta; class Magnoliopsida; order Solanales; family Solanaceae; genus Nicotiana; species Nicotiana noctiflora. The sequence goes on along the minus strand of JASVEL010009502.1, from coordinate 49,086 downwards.
TTATAAAAGATAAAGATTGGATGTGGGGGATTTTCATACATGTCTAGGTTAATTTCATATATATATATGACATCATAATCCTTCAATAGCTCCAACAACATCTGCTGCCTCAAATTCAACTCTTCTGCTTAAACAAGTATTGCAAACGCTTGTGATCCGTGTACACCTCACACGTTACACCATATAAATAATGCCTCCAAATCTTCAAGGCATGAACAATGGCTGCCAACTCTAGTTCATGGATTGGGTAGTTCTTCTCGTGGATCTTCAACTGCCTTAAAGCATAAGCAATAACCCTGCCATCATGCATCAATACCGCACCAAGACCAACACGGGAAGCATCACAATAAACAATGTAAGGTCCTGGACCTGTGGGCAAAACCAATATCTGTGCCGTAGTCAGAGCTGTCTTAAGCTTCTGAAAGCTCTCATCGCACTCATCTGACTACCTGAATTGGGCACCCTTCTAGGTCAACCTAGTCATCGGGGCACTATAGATGAAAATACCTCCATAAATCGACGATAATAACCAGCAAACCCCAAGAAACTACGAATCTCTATCGCTTAAGTTGGTTGAGGCCAATTCTTAATGTCACACCCCAAATCGGGGGACATGACCGGCGCCTGACCAGGTAGCCCCAGTCAAGTGGACCTGGGTGCCTTTCATTCCCACTCATTACCCCCGTGTTGATTATTTCTCATTAACCAAATATCTTACCAATTATAACTGAATTCACAACATACAAACATAACCATGGGAGTGATTCATTAACAAGTTTACAATTTTTACATCGCCCGACATAATGTATACATAAGACTGGAATCCCACAGTTTACATAGCTACAGAGCCTCTTGGATATAAAAGGGAATACAATACTTGCCGGTAACAAGGCTCCGGCTATACCTTACAAAACAAAAATGAAGTCTAAACAAAAGTGGCGTGAACCACACAGGGCCCCGAGGAAGAAAAGGGGCTCACCAAAATGGGCAGTGGAAGGTGAAGAATACTACTGCCGATGAGCTGAAATGCCTGCTACTGATCCACCTACAATCATAACACGAATGTAGCGTCCCCGACAAAAGGAACGTTAGTACACGTGAATTGTACTGGTATGTATGGACAAACTTTGTCCCAAGTAAACCCAAGCCGTTAAACAAGAATCACGATGACAAGACAGCCAATAAATTACATCAAGAAATCAATTAAGCCACCTAACCATGTTTTCCACCTTTTACTCAATTCATATAAGTCTCAACACGAAGCACGTTTAAGGTCAACAAGTAGAACAACAACAAAACAACCACATAAATCACAGGTAGTCAAACAAAGGGGCAATCAGTGCCCCACAGGTTGCAAACTCTCCTGCTGTCTCCTTTCACAATTTCATATCAATGATTTTGTATCAATTTCATTAGCGATTTCAATCGCTTTCCATCCTTATTACCTCGTCCACCCTTATTACCTCGGCCACCCTTATCACCCCAACCCACACCTTATTTCTTCATGTTGCGGCGCGCAACTCGATCCCACCGTACTATTTCAAACATAACAATCGCAAACAGCAAATAAGGCAGTACACACAATTACAACAAGTTCGAATAAGAAACTCACAAGTCGGTTCATGTTCACAATTTCTTCTCAAACCAATATTACAAGCAAGTTACAATGTTTCCAAAGTCGAGAGTTTTCATACCGTATTGTTCAACGACATACCAATCCTCAAGTGTTTCGTTTCTTTTCCACAAGGTACCATATATGCCATCATAACCATTATTCACAATTCTTTACCAAATTCAACTCTCATTTATCTTCGGTTCATATCCCATATTACATTACTCATAGTTCAACAACAAATTTGAATATCCAACAACAACATCAAGAATTCCACACAATTTGTCAAATTAACACGAACCAAACAAATTTCACACATATAGGCGATTTCACAAGAATCAAAATTAGCCATACATACCTGGTATCGAGTTTTTCTTCCTCTAACTTCCTACTTTATGCTTACCCAAGCTATCCTATCTTTGCCGACCTTGCTTCACAGGTTCTTACGCGTATTCACTTCCTCTTTACTGAAATAAATCAAGTTCAATAATCATGCATGAGTGTAAAATTCCAATTTCAAAAGCTATTATATGCAACCCTCTCCTTACCCATTTTAAAACTGAAAATTAGAGAAAATAGCTAGGGTTTGTACCTTTAAATGATTTGGGGAAGTTGAATATTCTCCCTAGAATCCTTTGAACTAAGTTGTTGGAACAATCTTTGAGGATGAAAGACTTCTCTCTCTAAAATCCCTCTCTTCTCTCTCTAATTTTTGTAAGATGATATGATAAAAATGAAGGAGAAAGGAGTTATATTAAAGAAGAGGTCGGGTTGAATTTTATAAAATTTCTGGGCCGGGTCAATTCTGCGATCGCAGAACTGATATGCGGACCGCATAATAACCGCGGAATTGCCTCAAAATTTATGCAAGTTCTGTTACGGAATGCGACCAAAATGCGGTCGGCATCTTGATTTGCGGTCGTAGAGTGCAACGCAGATTTGACACTCAAAAACCTTCGAGAATTTATGCGATAGATTTGCGGTCCACAGATCCATTCTGCGATCGCATATCGACCGCATTCTCAACACCAATTATTGTAAACCTTCTGTTAAGCTCTGCGGCAGGAATGCGGTCCACATAGCAGATCTGCGGTCGCATTCCTGACCGCAAAATCGACACTTTTCTGGAAAAATCAATCCTTTATATTTTTGAAACTAAAATCACTACCAAGGATCCGAACCGCGGCGAGCAAGCTCGCCGCAAAGAATTCTACGCATTCCTAACACATTATTCGGACCATGACACCAAAGCTACTGAGTTTTATGCACAAAAATTTTATGGGGCCTTACATCCTCCCCCCCTTAAGATCATTCGTCCTCGAATGAGGATTTTGAAAATGAGTTGGTTTTGAAAGACATGATATGCAAACTATCAAAATTTAAACTAACTCTTATATTTTAGAAAACTTTCGCCAGAGTTTCCTTTGTATTATGGACATATCCACCTGTCAGAGGGCCCCTGAAACACATTACCGAACAACAATACACAAATACAACACTTTCCACAACTTGTATACACTTTCTTACCTCAACGAATACACATATTCTATCACATTGTTACAATTGCACATAAACTAGTCAGTTCAATGAGTTCTTACCTTATTTAACCATCTTGACACACCATCTACACACAAACAAACCATTACCAATCTACACTTACTATTAGTTGTTTATTTAACACATGAATCTTTATAAGGCTTTCATTTATCAAGAAAGGTTCAAGTGCCCCAAGGTAACAACACATTTAACTCATTACAAAATGAAGGAAACTTTACTAATACTAAGAGGGAAACAATTTGGACAAGATGACAGTTGCTAGGGGCAGAAGGGTCGCCTAATTTCTTCTAAGCTTGATCAAACAAATGGGGGTACTTCTCCTTCATCTCATGTGGCCTCCTCAACTTGTTGACTTCGCCACAATACTTTAACAGAGGCGACTTCCTTATTTCTCAACTTACGGACTTGCCTATCAAGAATGGCAACTGGAACTTCTTCATATGACAAATCTTCATTAACCTTAATAGCCTCGACTGGCATGATGGTGGATGGATCTCCAATCACTTTCTTCGACATGGACACATGGAATACCAGGTGCACTGATGACATCTCAGGAGGCAACTCCAGCCTATAAGCAACTTGACCAATCCTTTGAACGATCCGGTATGGCCCAACATACCTAGGACTCAATTTCCCTTTCTTTCCGAATCGCATGACTCCCTTCATAGGAGATACCCTCAAGAACACCCAATCATCGACTTGAAACTCCAAATCCCTTCGGCGAACGTCTGTATAGGATTTCTGGCGACTCTGTGCAGTTTTCATCCTTTCCTGAATAACCTTAACTTTTTCCATAGCCTCGTACACCGTATCTGGCCCTAGCAATTCTGCTTTACCTACCTCAAACCACCCGATTGGCGACCTACACCTTCTCCCGTACAATGCCTCAAACGGGGCCATCTGAATGCTAGCGTGATAGCTGTTATTGTAAACAAATTTTATCAGTGGCAAGTGTTCATCCCAATTACATTTGAAATCTAAGACACAAGCCCGCAACATATCTTCAAGCGTCTGAATGGTCCGCTCGGCCTGACCGTCGGTCTGCGGATGGAAAGTTGTGCTGAGATTCACCTGAGTTCCCAATCCTTGCTGAAACGTCTTCCAAAAGTTAGCTGTGAACTGAGATCCGCGATCCGAGATAATAGAAAGTGGAGTGCCATGAAGCCTTACTATCTCCTTGATGTACAACCTTGCATATTGCTCCGCGGTATCAGTGGACTTGACTGGCAGGAAGTGAGCTGATTTGGTGAGTCGATCCACTATCACCCATATTGAGTCGAACTTACGCTGAGTGCGAGGTAACCCCACCACGAAATCCATATTGATCATCTTCCATTTCCACCTTGGTATTTCTATAAGCTGAGTTAATCCACCGGGCCGTTGATGCTCGGCCTTCACTTGCTAGCAATTCGGGCATTTAGCTACAAAGCTTGCCACATTCCTTTTCATTCCGTTCCACCAATAAATCTCCTTAAGATCATGATACATCTTCGTAGAACCGGGGTGCACCGAATACCTGAAAATATGAGCCTCTACCATTACCCTCTCCCGAAGCTCGTTCACGTCCGGAACACATAGTCTACCTTGACACCGCAATACACCATCCTCGCTGCTGAGTACAAATGTTGAGGTCTTGTTATTTATAACTGCTTCCTTCACCCGAACCAATGCTGGATCCATGAACTGTTTTTCCTTGATTTCCGCGACCAATGATGATTCTGCTCCATTATGCACCAAAACATTCCCCTCGTCTGACGCCGAGATACGAACCCCCAAACTGGCTAATTGGTAAACCTCCCGAGCCAGGGGTCTCCGATCCACACCCAAATGAGCCAAACTACCCATGGATTTTCGACTAAGAGCGTCGGCTACCACATTTGCCTTCCCTGGATGGTACAATATGTTCATATCATAGTCCTTAAGGAATTCTAACCATCGCTGCTGCCTCAGATTCAGCTCCTTCTTCTTGAACAAATACTGGAGGCTCTTGTCATCTGAAAACACATCTAAATGAACCCCATAAAGTTAGTGTCGCCATATTTTCAAGGCAAACACAACAGCTTCAAGCTCCAAATCATGCGTCGGATAACTCTTCTCATAGTTCTTGAGTTGTCTGGAAGCATAAGCTTTGACCTTCCCATGCTTCATCAATACACACCCCAAACTGACTCTGGAGGCATCACAATAAACCACAAATCCCTCTGTGCCTTCTGGCAAGGCCAATACTGGTGCCAATGTCAATCTTGACTTCAATTCTTGGAAACTTTTCTTACATGCATCGGACCACTAGAACTTAACTGCCTTCTGCGTCAGTTTTGTCAATGGGGAAGCGAGGGTTGAGAATCCCTCTACAAACCTCTGATAGTATCCTGTCAAACCCAATAAGCTACGAATCTCTGTCGGGATCGTGGGTCTAGGCCAATCTTTCACTGCCACAATCTTCTGAGGATCCACCTGAATCCCCTCACCGGAAATAACATGCCCTAGAAAGGCTACGGACTCCAACCAAAACTCACATTTTGAGAACTTGACGTACAATTGATGCTGATGAAGGGTCTATAATGCTGCTCTGAGGTGAATGGGATGATCTTGCCTGCTCCGAGAGTAGATGAGGATGTCGCCAATGAATACAATCACAAAGGAATCTAGGAATGGCTTGAATACCCAATTCATAAGGTCCATGAAAGCTGCCGAGGCATTGGTTAGCCCAAAAGACATGACCAAAAACTCGAAGTGACCATAACAAGTTCTAAAGGCGGTCTTAGGAATATCTTGCTCCCTGATTTTCAACTGGTGGTACCCGGACCGTAAATCAATTTTTGAGAAGAACTTTGCTCCCTGCAATTGGTCAAACAAATCATCCACTCGAGGTAAAGGATATTTATTCTTGATGGTGACTTTGTTGAGCTGCCGATAATCAATACACATTCGAAGTGACCCATCCTTCTTCTTGACAAAAAGAACCGGAGCACCCCACGGCGACACACTCGGTCGTATGAACCCTTTCTCTAATAAATCCCTCAACTGCTCCTTTAACTCCCTTAACTCTGCTGGCGCCATTCTGTAAGGTGGAATGGATATTGGCTGAGTATCTGGCAATACATCAATCCCAAAATCAATCTCCCTATCCGGCGGGATGCCTGGAAGCTTATCCGGAAACACTTCAGGAAATTCATTCACAATTGGCACGGACTCAAGGGTAGGCACCTCTGAGGTGGTGTCTGTTACCCGGACCAAGTGATAGATACACCCCTTCTTAATCATCTTTGAAGCCTTAAGGTAGGAAATAAACCTACCCCTTGGCACTACACCATTTCCTCTCTATTCAATAACTGGCTCGTTAGGGAACTCGAGCCTCAAAACTCTCGTGCGACAGTCAAGCATGGCAAAGCATGAATAGAGCCAATCTATCCCCATAATTACATCAAAATCAACTATCCCAAGCTCAATAAGATTGGCTGTGGTAACACGACCACTCACCGTAACAACACAATTTCTATAGACTCGTAAGGCTGTAATAGAATCACCAACCGGAGTCGACACAGAGAATGGCTCATGAAGCTGTTCGGGTTCTATCCCAAAACTTGAAGAAATGAACGATGTAACATAAGACAAGGAGGACCCCGGATTAATATGGGCATAGCAATCAATAGTCTGAACAGACAGGATACCTGTAACAACATCTGGAGAAGCCTCGACATTCTGGTGGCCACTCAATGCATAGAATTGGCTAGGTCCACCCCTACCATGAGCTCCACCCCTAGCCGCACCATGCCCTACTATAGCTAGAGGACGCACTGATGATGTAGAAACTGAATAACTGGATGACTGGGAAGATCCCCTACCCATAACCTGACTAGGTGCACGGCAGTCCCACTGAATGTGACCTCTCACCCCGCACCTGAAGCATACCGGGATGTCGAGGTAGCAGGTCTTTGTATGAAATCACCCACATTTGGGGCATGTAGGTCTCCCCTGCTGCTCGGACCTCACACCGGGATGACCAGACCGACGCGACCTCCTGCTGTCTGAACCGGGTCTCGAATAACTGCCCTGTTGATGACTATGCACAGATGGCGGTGCACTCGCGGAGGACTGAGCATATGACTAGGATGGCCCTGATGACCCTCTCCCTGGAAGTGATCTCCCTGAATGACCCATTGACCGGGCCCTGCTGCTACTTTCTCTTTCTGTACGAATCTTTAATTTCCTAGCCTCTGTGGCCTGAGCAAACCTCACGATCCTCCCATAGTTCATATCTGAGACCATCGAACCCGGGCATCCATGGTCGACACTAAATGAGGAGTGTACTTGGACAACCTTATGAACTCTATGTGATACTCCCAAACACTCATACTGCCCTGTTTGAGGACCTCGAATTTAGTGGCACGGGCTGCCATTGTCTCAGCAGGCAAGAAGCGGTCCATGAATGCATCCACGAACTCATCCCATCTGGCCAGAGGGCTCCCTTCCTCACGGGAATCCTCCCACATTTCGAACCATGAACGTGCCGCTCCCTTCAGCCTGTAAGAGGCCAACTCTACCCCTTCTATATCTGTAGCCTTCATCACTCCGAGGGTCTTGTATATGTCATCAAGGAAATCCTGTGGGTCAGCCTCTGGATCGGTACCTGAGAATTCTAGAGGGGCCAACCGCAAGAACTGGTGGACTCTGGAGCCGGAGGAATCTCCCTGTCCACTGGAGGATGCAGGGGCATCATGGGATCTCTGGGCTTGGGCGGCCACCAACTGTGTTAACATGAATGGCTCCCCTAAGATCCTCATTAGAGATACCAGAACCAGAAACTGGAACTGTATCTGAGTCAGGAACACTGGCAGGGAGGGATGGTGGCATCCTCTGCCGCAGCTGGAATAGGGACACTTGGGTTTTGAACGGATGGGCCAGGCAAGTTCAGGACTGGCGGGTCATTCTCGCCCACATCATCGGGCACATGATTAGCAGCTGCACTCGGGCCGGCATTGGCCCCAAGGACGAGCCTAGCCTTCTTCTTAGGTGCCATATTCTGAAAATTTGGGAACAAGGCGCAAATTAGACACAAATATTTCCACATTGCACTTTACCGTACGATATAGATTAACAAAGAAATAGGTAAATTCTTAAATGTCCATGCAACCCCCAACTTATCTGATGTGGTCGACAACACACCAATAAGAAGGGCACTACTAGACACGGCTCCGAGACATCCTAGGACACTCTAAAACCTTAGGCTCTGATACCAAGTTTGTCACGCCCCAAATCGAGGGACATGACCGGCGCCTGACCGGGTAGCCCCAGTCAAGCGGACCTGGGTGCCTTTCATTCCCACATGTTACCCCTGTGTTGATTATTTCTCATTAACCAAATATCTTACCAATTATAACTGAATTCATAACATACAAACATAACCATGCGAGTGATTCATTAACAAGTTTACAATTTTTACATCGCCCGACATAATATATACATAAGACTAGAATCCCACAGTTTACATGTCTACAGAGCCTCTAGGATACAAAAGGAAATACAATACTTGCCGGTAACAAGGCTCCGGCTATACCTTACAAAACCAAAATGAATTCTAAACAAAAGTGGTGTGAACCACACAGGGCCCCGAGGAAGAAAAGGGGCTCACCAAAACGGGCAGTGGAAGGTGAAGGATACTACTACCGATGAGCTGAAGTGCCTGCTACTGATCCACCTACAATCATAACACGATCCACCTACAATCATAACACGTCAGTACACTTGAATTGTACTAGTATGTATGGACAAACTTTGTCCCAAGTAAACTCAAGCCGTTAAACAAGAATCACGATGACAAGACGGCCAATAAATTACATCAAGAAATCAATTAAGCCAGCTAACCATGTTTTCCACCTTTTACTCAATTCATATAAGTCTCAGCACGAAGCACGTTTAAGGTCAACAAGTAGAACAACAACAAAACAACCACATAAATCACAGGTAGTCAAACAAAGGGGCAATCAGTGCCCCACAGGTTGCAAACTCTCCTGCTGTCTCCTTTCACAATTTCATATCAATGATTTTGTATCAATTTCATTAGCGATTTCGATCGCTTTTCATCCTTATTACCTCGTCCACCCTTATTACCTCGGCCACCCTTATCACCCCAACCCACACCTTATTTCTTCATGTTGCGGCGCGCAACCCGGTCCCACCGTACTGTTTCAAACACAACAATCGCAAACAGCAAATAAGGCACTACACACAATTACAACAAGTTCGAATAAGCAACTCACAAGTTGGTTCATGTTCACAATTTCTTCTCAAACCAATATTACAAGCAAGTTACAATGTTTCCAAAATCGAGAGTTTTCATACCGTATTGTTCAACGACTTACCAATCCTCAAGTGTTTCGTTTCTTTTCCACAAGGTACCATATATGCCATCATAACCATTATTCACAATTCTTTACCAAATTCAACTCTCATTTATCTTCGGTTCATATCCCATATTACATCACTCATAGTTCAACAGCAAATTTGAATATCCAACAACAACATCAAGGATTCCACACAATTTGTCAAATTAACACGAACCAAACAAATTTTACACATATAGGCGATTTCACAAGAATAAAAATTAGATATACATACCTGGTATCGAGTTTTTCTTCTTCTAACTTCCTACTTTATGCTTACCCAAGCTATCCTATCTTTGTCGATCTTGCTTCGCAGGTTCTTACGCGTATTCACTTCCTCTTTACTAAAAAAAATCAAGTTCAATAATCATGAATGAGTGTAAAATTCCATTTTCAAAAGCTATTATATGCAGCCCTCTCCTTACCCATTTGAAAACTGAAAATTAGAGAAAATAGCTAGGGTTTGTACCTTGAAATAATTTGGGAAAGTTGAATCTTTGCCCTAGAATCCTTTGAACTAAGTAGTTGGAACAATCTTTGAGGATGAAAGAATTCTCTCTCTAAAATCCCTCTCTTCTCTCTCTAAATTTTGTAAGATGATATAATAAAAATGAAGGAGAAAGGTGTTATATTAAAGAAGAGATCGGGTTGAATTTTATAAAATTTCTGGGCCGGGTCAATTCTGCGATCGCAGAATTGACTTGCGATCTGCATAATGACCGCAGAATTGCCTCAAAATTTACACAAGTTCTGTTACGGAATGCGACCAATATGTGGTCCGCATTCTTGATTTGCGGTCGCAGAGTGCACCACAGATTTGACACTCAAAAACCTTCGAGAATTTATGCGATAGATCTGTGGTCCGCAGATCCATTCTGCGATCGCATATTGACCGCATTCTCAACACCAATTTTTGTAAACCTTCTATTAAGCTCTGCGGTAGGAATGCGGTCCGCATAGCGGATCTGCGGTCGCATTCCTGACCGCAAAATCGACACTTTTCTGGAAAACTCGATCCTCTACATTTTTGAACTTAAATCACTACCAAGGGTCCGAACCGCGGCGAGCTTGCTCGCCAGCAAAGAATTCTATGCATTCCTAATACATTATTCGGACCATGACACCACAGCTACTGAGTTTTATGCACAAAAATTTTACGGGGCCTTACACTTAACTACCTCAATCTTCTTTGGGTCTACCTGAATACCTTCAGCCGATATGACATGACCCAGAAACGCCACTGAACTCAACCAAAACTCGCATTTTGATAACTTGGCATACAATTGGCTATCCTTCAGAGTCTAAAGAACCACTCTGAGGTGCTGCTCATGCTGCTCCTGACTGCGGGAGTACACAAGAATATCATCAATGAAGACAATCACGAACAAGTCAAAAAAAGGTCTGAACACTCGGTTCATCAACTCCATAAATGATGATGGGGCATTTGTCAACCCAAATGACATTACCAAGAACTCATAATGCCCATACAGAGTGCGGAATACTGTCTTAGGGACATCAGACGCCCTATTCATCAGCTGATGATAATCCGATCTTAAATCTATCTTGGAAAACACCTTTGCACCCTGCAACTGGTTGAACAAATCATCAATCCTCGGTAGTGGATACTTGTTCTTAATTGTTACCTTGTTCAGCTGCAGGTAGTCAATACACATTCGCATAGAACCATTATTTTTCTTCACAAACAGAACTGGTGCACCCTAGGGAAAAACATTAGGCATGATGAAACCCTTCTCCAATAATCTTGCAACTGATCCTTTAGCTCTTTCAACTCTGGCGGGGCCATATGATATGGTGGAATAGAAATGGGCTGCGTGCTTGGGGTCAGATCAATGCAAATATTAATATCCTTGTCGGGCGTCATACCCGGCAGGTCTGAAGGAATAACCTCTAGAAACTCCTGAACAATAGGGACTGAGTCAATAGAAGGAACCTCTAAACTGAAGTCGCAAACATAACCCAAATAAGCTAGACACCCCTTCTCGACCATGCGTCGAGCCTTAACATAAGAAATAACACTACGAGTGGCATGTCCTGGAGTCCCTCTCCACTCCAATCGGGGCATATCAGGTAAAGCCAAAGTCACGATCTTGGCGTGACAATCCAAAATCAAATGATACGGGGACAACCAATCCATCCAATCCACCATATCTAGAAGCAATAGGTCAACACGGGTCTCAATACCCTCAAACACTACTATACAGGAACTATGGACCCGATCAATCACTATAGGATAACTCACTGGTGTAGATACATATACAGGAATACCCAAGGTATCGCTAGGCATAGGCAAGTGGGGTGAAAAATAAGATGACACGTATAAAAATATAGACCCAAGGTCAAAAAGCACTAAAGCACCCCTGTCACAGACCAGAACAATACCTGTAATAACATCATCGGAAGACTCAGCCTCTGGCCTGGGTGGCAAAGCATAAAAATAGGGCTGGGCCCTACCCCTCTAAACTGCATCTCTAGGACGATCAACTACTGGCTGACCTCTACTCCTACCGGTGCGAGCTTCAGCTCTACGGTCCCTACCTCCACCTCTAGGATCTCTACCCCCGCCTCTAGCTGGCTGGGCGGGCTGTGAATCACCTGCTGCCTAAATGATGGGGCGAGGACCCTGCTGCTGAGAACTGCCCGAAGCTCGAGGGAAATACCTGGCAATATGCCTCGGGTCACCACAAGTGTAACAAGTCCTCTGCTGCTGAGAATAATAGAGTGGGGGTGCACTGATAGTCTGCTGATCTGACTGATACCGCTGGTGACCACTACTACTCGAACTACTATGAGAAGTCTGAAGAGCTGACTGAAAGGGTCTCGATGCCTGACCCACACCATAAGAATCCCTACCTCCAAATGAGGTACCACTGAATCTACTAGAATGACGAGGTCTCTTGTCTGACATCTGACTACCTCCCCGTGCGAGGGCCATCTCAACTCTGCGGGCCGCATTGGCCGCCTCTTGGAAGGAAATATCACTACCAACTCCTATGGCCATCTGTAGGAGAATCGGCTCAATCAATCCATCAATGAATCTCCGGACCCTCTCCCGCTCTGTAGGGAGTATCACACTTGCATGGCATGCCAAGTCAATGAATCTAGTCTCGTACTGAGTAACTGTCAAGGTGCCCTGCTGAAGGCGCTCAAACTGCCTGCGAAGTGCCTCCCGCTGAGTGACGGGGAGAAATTTCTCCAAGAATAACTCCGCGAACCGATCTCATGTCAAAGCTGGAGACCCTGCTGGTCTAGAAAGACAAAATCTCTCAACCAAGTCTAAAAGACTTATGCTAATTTTATATATTGAACTCCCGATTACAATTGGTGTAATAAGTCCACGACTTATTGTAGATATCGTATTAGAAACGTGCCTATGACCTCATATTAGGACGATGATGTCATACGTTCACGTATTACATTACTCCCAATCATGCTATATTCATAGATGGTCAATTACTAAATAACAACCACGATATATAAATGCAAGGTCCTATGACTACAATCGTATTAGTCCAATGGAGTAATGTAATCGTATATGACACATACGATTTGAAGTATTCATGTCCTAGTATATCTACATAATCTAATGATATTTTAAAACTATGTTATGTGTTTGTCAAACAGATAATATATTTGCTTCATATCAGCTTTGACTGATCTATATATTAGTCATAAGATGAGGAATTACTCATTGTTTGAGGACGATTTGAAATAAAGTCCATTTAAGTGGCTGATGTGGTTGAACTGATTTGATAATGTTTAGAATAACTCATAGGAGTTAGGCCGATGCGTCCTAGTACTTCAGGAGGGGCTCCTACAGCCCAAGCATGGATAATAGTGTTGGTTTGGTACAAATTTCTATAACACACTCTGTTTTACATTTGATCTTTAAGGTTTCACTTTCAGGACAACTTAACAATATCAAACTCTCAGTTTGTTCACTTGAACGTTGATGTTGACTCTGTCCATCATGGGAAAAACAACAATATAGTGTCTAATAATGAGCTGCCCCCTGCAAATCCTAACGGAGTCCCAGTTGCAGTCCCAGTTGATGCTAATTCGCATGTGGCCATCGATGCCAACCTCCCTACTGACTTTGAAAACAACATTCCTGGAGGAGCTCGATCAATGGCACGAGGAGTGCATGAAGGCGAAGGTGAGGGTGACAGGGTCAGTCTACGGGTGATCTTCGAAATATTACAGGCCCAATATGTGGCAATAGCGCAACTACCATATTAGAGTTACGCTCCCATGAAGGGCGTAACTCTAATACTATTTGGGTTTAATGTAACTACAATGTTATTCAATATGTAACATTGTATTAGTCGTGGTACACGAGTTTATGAGTATAATAGAATGGATGTGACTGGCTCCAATCATTCAACCGTAGAACTAATACGGAAGTTCATATTAACTATTAACCATAGAGTAATCGTATTACAATTGTCTTGGGAAATTAATAGTTGATATAAGCCAGTTCCCGTTTATATATCGTGGTTGTTATTTAGTAATTGACCGTGAATGAATATTATTTCATTCATATACTAGGACGCATCGCCCTACGACAACCACATAAGTCCATTTGACTAATACGATTGTAGTAGGAAGCATCAGCCTACGACAATCACATAAATCCGTTGGACTAATACGATTGTAGTCAGAACAGATTGGGGGTAATGTAATTCGATTGTAGTCATAGGAACTTCCGTTTATATATCGTATTAGGAGTAATGTAATACGATTATAATACTATGACTTATGACTACAATCGTATACTATGACTAAAATAACATTGCCGTTTATATGTCGTAGGCCCAATATTATTGTAGGCCGATGCGTCCTAGTATATGAATGAAATCATATTCGTTCACAGTCAATTATTAAATAACAACCACGATTGTAGTCATAGGAACTTCCGTTTATATATCTTATTGGGAGTAATGTCATACGTACATACTAGGACGCATCGGCTTACGACAATCACATAAGTCCATTTGACTAATACAATTGTAGTCATAACAGATTGAGAGTAATATAATACGATTATAGGCCGATGCGTCCTAGTATGTGATTGTCGTAGGCCATTCATATTAATGAAATAATTCTCTACCGATTAGTCCTACAATCGTATTGGTATATTGGAATCTACTATGTCATTCAAAGATTACAATTGAATAACACTACACCATAATTTGACTTAATGACTTATGATTGTACTACTAGTCACAGGAATGCATATAATCGATTAAATACGTCCGTTTAGATGGATCTGAGGTTGTGATGAGGGAGGATCAAAATGGGGTATATTCTCCATGCAATATAAATATTATTTTATTCATATTGGGATACTAGTAAATATGCGATTGTCATACTCAAATTTGGTAGAATTTAACACGTCCATTGGCTCGTATTGGAAGTACCTATCATACCTATAAAAACTACTATTCATAGATGTAATAACTCTTAGTATTTGGTATATGCAATCTACTATCCGAATACAAAACCGACAATCCCAATTTGGGTAATATATGATGAATTAGGGCTAAGTGTTTTATCTAGTTTTTATATGAAGGTCCTATACTAATGAATTACAATGATAGTATTGCACCTATTAATATATGCATTTTATTCATACGAGGCATAAAATAGTTTAAAAATACGTATAGCCCGTTTATATATCGTATGGGGAGTAATGTCTTACCGTTTTGGCCAAATAAACTTTTCCATTATTATCTTTTATTGGTTGAAGCTCCTTCTGTATTCCCATCTCTTGCAAGTCATAACGAGAATTTACATGATCCTTTGTTTTTCCAAGTGATCATTTATCACCTATGATCATTTATCGCGTAAATGTTTATCGTATACGGTCATTGTGATAGATTGGCTTAAGTAAACTACACAAAGGACTACAATCGTATTGCAAGCCCATATATAGGGGTAAAAGTCCTAGTATTTAATCGTATATAATAATATCTAATGTAATTTACTATCACAATATGATGCAAGGTCATAATTGACCTTGCATCATATCCACATAATACTAGTTTAGAATCGATTGGGCTATATATAGGGTCACATAACACTATTAGATACTAGGACTTTTACCCCAATACGATATTCCTATAAACATTTGTCTATATGAATACCGTTTAATTATAGAATAATTTGTATTAGATAATTGGGAGTAATGTCATACGACAATCACATAAGTACATTTGACTAATACGATTGTAGTCATAACAGATCGGGAGTAATGTAATACGATTGTAGTACGACGCATCGGCATACGACAACTACATAAATCCATTTGACTAATACAATTGTAGTCATAACAGATTGGGAGTAATGTAATACGATTGTAGTACGACGCATCTGCATACGACAACTACATAAGTCCATTTGACTAATACGATTGTAGTCATAACAGATTGGGAGTAATGTAAGACGATTGATTTATCGAGGTATTAATATGGCTATGATTGGGATAGTTATAGAAAGTGATTCTCCCTACGACAATAAGTAAAATACAATTATGCTTACAGGAGGGGCGAAGTGCATGGGGCGAAGCTCTACCTCCCTGATATAATACTCCATATTCATTCACCACTTTATATTACGTATATCAGACCATTTACGTATGGAAATACCAAGGTTATGATAGAAATCCTCAATTAATGGTCATATTAATTACACTATGCAATAAGAATAAAAGGTTATACTAAATAATATGTCGTAGACAATATATTAATACGATTATACATGTAACGACCCGACCCGTCGTTACGGGAATTACCGCCCCGTTACCTTGCATTTACATATCGTATGCTTTTATATCGATATTAGAGTATATCGGGTGAGTTAGGAGTGATTTGGATTGGAAATGAAACAAATAGTATGTTTGAAGGAAGCTTGAATATGGGAAGTCAACCAAGTGTTGACTATTGAGCTAGAGTGCTCGGAACCGGATTCTGATAATTCGACTAGTTTCGGGGGATCATTTATGACTTAGGAAAGCAATCGGAATTGAATTCGGAGGTCCGGTGTAGTTTTAGGCTTGAATTGGCGAAGGTTGATTTTTGGCGAAAACCGGATGGTAGGTGATATTTTGATCCGGGGGTTGGAATGGAATTCCGACAATTTTTGTAGCTTTGTTAGGTGATTTTGGATATGTATGCAAATTTTCAGGTCATTCGGACATCGGTTGATCGGGTTTTGGATTGAATCTTAGTTTTGAAAGTTTTGAAGAAACTTAGGCTTGAATTCGTGTGTAAATGGTGATTTTGATGTTTAGGATGGTGTTTTTGTGATTGGAACAAGTCCGTATCATGTTTTGAAGTATGTTAGGTGGCTTTTGTTGGGGTCCCGGGGGCCTCGGGATGATTTCGGACCATCAACCGGGCATATGGGACTTGGCAAAATCTGCAGAAAACTGCAGGTTTCTGCCCAGTCAATTAGACCTTCGCGTTCGCGTGACATGGGTCGCGTTCGCGAAGGCCAGGTGGGCTAAAGCATCGCGTTCGCGACAAGAGCGTCGCGTTCGCGTAGGTCAGAGGGAATTAAGCTTCGCGTTCGCGTGACTGGGAGTCGCGAACGCGTAGAAGGATAAGGGGAAGCTTCGCGTTCACGTGGGGGTGTACGCGTTCGCGTTTGTTTGGAAACAGGCGGCTGGGGAAATGAATATCGCGGACGCGTGAAGTGACATCACGCTCGCGATGAAGCAACAGAACTAGGCATCACGTTCGCGCAAGGAGCATCGCGAACGCGTAGGTATAAATGTTCTGGCAGTGAATTTATATCACAGAACAGAGGGCTTACGGGTTTACACCCCCAAAACACAATTTGAGCCCTAGAGAGAAGAAAACTCGAGGAAAACACTGAGAAATCATCGGGTATTCATCGGAGGTAAGATTCTTGACTCAAAAACATCATTTTATGGTAGGATTAACATGAATCTTCATGAATTTGGGTAGAATTTTGAAGAATTGTGGCCTAAGTATTGAAAACGGGATTTTTGGATTTGAAAGGCCATTTGAACTCCGATTTCGATAAATTTTATATGCACGGACTCGTGGTGAGACGAGGATCGCGTTGGTACTAATTTCGGAATTTTCCGAGCAGTGGGCCCGGGGTCGGGTTTTACCAACTTAGTGTATTTATGCGAATTTCATGTAAATTGAAATGGGTTATGGTTCTTTGACCCGTATTTGATATAATTATTGTGATTTGACTAGATTCTACGCAGGAGGGAGCTAAATTCAATGGAAAAAGCATCGCGGACGAGTCTACGACCGGCTAGAGGTGAGTAGTTTGTGTATATGGTAGCCTGAGGGTTCGAAACCCCGGCTTAGCACATTGTGACGCTAGTAGGGCGTGGCTCGCACACCGTGGCAGGTGCGGGATTGATTGTGACTGGGGATTGAGGCTTGGTCCATCCCGGAAATGAATAATATGTTATTAGTGTTGGAAATACACTGTATTTGATATATTTGTGGGCTGTAAGCCTTGTTTGGGGCCTTGTGCCGATCTGTAGCGTCCTTAGAGGATAATATTTATGTGATAGCTATAATTGCTTAAATCACTGATCTCAATCCTGGAAATTGAAATCACCTTTTTGAAATGCTAAGTCACCGGCTTTTGCAAATTTAATAAAGTTAAAGTATTTTTCATAAATTATGAACTGGAAACTGGAATTAAGAAAAATGAACTGTTTTGTGACTTATTTGCTTATTGTGGACTGAGCAGGGGATCGGGCTGCACGCCGCAGTGGTTGATATGAGGATCGGGCTGCATGCCACAGTGGCTGATATGAGGATCGGGCTGCACGCCGCAGCAGTATTGCGCTTGGGCTGTAGGAGCCCTCCGGAGTCTGTACACACCCCCAGTGAGCGCCGTCGACGTTAAATTGGATCGGCCTACACGCTGTAGCGGTTATGTGCATTGCATTGCATCTTTATTTGTTGAATTACTATGTGGTAGCTGTATTGTATCCAACGGCCTATCAAATCTTTACCCGAGCCCCCGGGCTCCAAACCAAACATGTACACAATCTCAAAAACATATTATGGACTTGTTCGTGCGATCATATCGCCAATATCACTTCGTTTTAATCAAATCGAGCCTCAAACTCATGATTTTCATACTTTTGATTTTCAAAACTTCTTAACTTGGAACTCAAGGTCCAAAACATCTCAAACGACATCCAAATGTCACCAAACTTTACGGAAATCACATATATAATATTTAAGACTTGTACCGGGCGTCGGAACCAAAATACGAGCCCGATACCAAGGTCTATTAATTTATTTCCTTTAATAATTGCATCAAAAACAATTTCACATAAAAATTCATAACTTGGGCTCTAGGCCTCAGAATTCGACTCCGGACACATGTCCAAGTCCCATATTTTCCTACGGACCTCTCGGGACCATCCAATCTCGGGTCCGGATCCGTTTACCAAAAATGTTGACCGAAGTCAACCATATCAATATTAATATCATTTTTATCCAAATTTCTCGTAGAATTCATATTTTCTATCACAAAATCTTTCCGGCTACATGCTCGGATCGTGCACGTAAATCGAGGCAACATAGAATGAGGTTTTCAAGGCCTCAAAAGCTCGAAATTATTAATAAAATAAGTGATGACCCTTTGGGTCGTCACAATCTCCACCTCTAAAACAACCGTTCGTCCTCGAACGGACAAAAGAAAGAAGTACCGAGTCAGGAAACAAGTGTGGGTAACGGCTCCGCATATCAGACTCGGACTCCCAGGTCGATGCCTCAGGAGGCTGACCTCTCCACTGAACACGCACAGAAGGATAACTCTTCGACCTCAGCTGTCGAACCTGCCGGTCTAGAATAGCCACCGGCTCCTCCTCGTAGGATAGATCATTGTCCAATTGGACGGTACTGAAGTCTAACACATGTGTGGGATCGCCGTGGTATCTCCGAAGCATAGATACGTGAAAAACTGGATGCACGGCCGATAAGCTAGGCGGCAAAGCTAATCTGTAAGCCACCCCTCCCACTCTGTCTAGAATCTCAAATGGGCCAATATACCTAGGGCCGAGCTTGCCCTTCTTCCCAAACCTCATCACGCCCTTCATAGGCGACACCCGGAGCAATACTCGTTCACCAACCATGAAATCTACATCTCGAACCTTACGATCCGCATAAGTCTTTTGCCTAGACTGAGCTGAACGCAATCTCTCCTGAATAGTCTTGACCTTATCCAAGGCCTCCTGAACTAAGTCTGTTCCTAACAACCGAGCCTCTCCCGGTTCAAACCATCCAACCGGTGATCGACATCGCCTACCATACAACGCCTCATAAGGAGCCATCTGGATGCTAGATTGGTAACTGTTATTGTAGGCGAATCTGCTAATGGCAGAAACTGGTCCCATGAGCCTCCGAAATCAATAACACAGGCTCGAAGCATGTCCTCAAGAATCTGAATAGTCCTCTCGGACTGGAAAAAATAGTCATTTTGTTAAATAAGCCATTATGTGGCCAATTTTGTAGAACCGCTCTCCAGAACCGCGAGGTAAACTACGTACCCCGATCAGAGATAATAGATACTGGCACTCCATGGAGACGAACAATCTCCCTAATGTAAACCTCTGCTAACCTCTCCGACGAGTAGGAGACAGATATTGGAATAAAGTGTGCTGACTTGGTCAGCCTATCAACAATGACCCAAATAGCATCAAATTTCCTCCGAGTCAAAGGAAGTCCAGTAACGAAGTCCATAGTGATCCGCTCCCATTTCCACTCGGGAATTTCAATCCTCTGGAATACACCACCAGGTCTCTGGTGCTCATATTTCACCTGCCGACAATTTAGACACCGAGCGACATACGCAACGATATCTTTCTTCATTCTGCGCCACCAATAGTGTTGCCGTAAGTCCCGGTACATCTTCGCGGCGCCTGGGTGAATAGAATACCGCGAACTGTGGGCCTCTGCTAAGATCAACTCTCGAATTCCTTCGACATTGGGCACACAAACTCGACCCTGCAATTTCAATACCCCATCATCATCTAGATTTACCTGAGTGGCACCTCCCCGCTGTACCGTATCTCTCAACTCACGCAAATGAGGATCATCAAATTGCCTCTCACGGATACGCTCTAATAAAGAAGAACGAGCGATCGTGCAGGCTAACACCCTGCTAGGCTCAGAAATGTCTAATCTCACGAACCGGTTGGCTAAGGCCTGGACATCTAGAGCTAATGGTCTCTGATTGACCGGAATATATGCAAGACTACCCATGCTGGCATACTTTCTACTCAATGCATCGGCCACCACATTGGCCTTACCTGGGTGATATAATATAGTAACATCATAGTCTTTTAGCAAATCTAACCATCTCCGCTGTCGTAGATTCAACTCCTTCTGTTTGAACAAGTACTGTAGGCTTTTGTGATCGGTGTACACCTCACATGTCACACCATATAGATAATGCCTCCAAATCTTTAAGGCATGAACCACTGCTGCTAACTCAAGATCATGTACTAAATAATTTTTCTCATGTATTTTTAACTGTCTCGAAGCATAAGCGATAACCTTACCATCCCGCATCAATACCGCTCCAAGCCCTGTACGAGATGCGTCACAATAAACTGTATAAGGCCCTGCACCCGTAGGTAGTATCAACACTCGCGCGGTGGTCAAGGCTATTTCGAGCTTCTGAAAGCTCACCTCACACTCTCTGACCACTGGAACTGGACACCCTTCTGGGTCAACCTGGTCATCGGGGCTGCAATAGAAGAAAACCCCTCTGCAAATCGACGGTAGTAACCTGCTAATCCCAAGAAACTCCGGATCTCAGTCACTGAAGCTGGTCGAGGCCAATTCTAGACTGCCTCAATCTTCTTTGGGTCTACCTGAATACCTTCCACTGATACAATGTGACCCAGAAATGCCACTGAACTCAACCAGAACTCACATTTCGAAAATTTGGCATATAACTGATTATCCTTTAGAGTTTGAAGAACCACTCTGAGGTGCTGCTCGTGCTCTTCCTTGCTGCGGAAGTATACCATGATGTCATCTATGAAGACTATCACGAACAGATCTAAGTAAGGCCTGAATACCCGATTCATCAACTCCATGAATGCTGTTGGGGCATTAGTCAACCCGAAGGACATGACCAAGAACTCATAATGCCCATATCTAGAGCGAAAGGCTGTCTTAGGAATGTCAGCCGCCCTGATCTTCAGCTGATGGTAGCCCGACCTCAAGTCTATCTTAGAGAATACCCTCGCTCCCTGGAGCTGGTCAAACAAATCATCAATCCTCGGCAGTGGATATCTATTTTTAATAGTCACCTTGTTTAACTGCCGGTAATCAATACACATCCGCATCGAGCCATCCTTCTTCTTTACAAATAATACGGGTGCTCCCCAGGGGGAAACACTGGGCCTGATAAAACCCTTCTCAAGAAGGTCCTGCAACTGATCTTTCAACTCCTTTAACTCCGGCGGGGCCATACGATAGGGTGGAATAGAGATGGGCTGAGTGCCCGGTGCCAAATCAATACAGAAGTCAATATCCCTGTCGGGTGGCATGCCCGGCAGGTCTGAAGGAAAAACCTCAGGAAACTCCCGTGCAATAGGGACTGAATCAATGGAAGGAACTTCTGCGCCGGAATCACGAACATAAGCCAAATAAGCTAGACACCCCTTCTCGACCATACGTCGAGCCTTAACATAAGAAATAACAGGTGCGAACGGAGTGGCTTGAGGTACCCTTCCACTCTAATCGGGGTGATTCTAGCAAGGCTAAGGTGACAGTCTTAGCATGACAATCAAGAATAGCATGGTATGGGGACAACCAGTCCATCCCCAATATGACATCAAAATCTACCATATCCAAGAGCAACGGATCAACACGGGTCTCAAGACCCCCAAATATAACTACGCACGAACGATGCACCCGATCGACTACAATAGAGTCACCCACTGGCGTAGCCACATAAACTGGAATATCCAGAGCATAGCTGGGCACAGCCAAATACGGTGCGAAGTAGGAAGACACATAGGCATATGTAGATCCAGGGTCAAATAATACCGAAGCACCTCTGCCACACACAAGAATAGTACATGTAATCACAGCATCTAATGCCTCTGCCTCTGGCCTGGCTGGTAAAGCATAGAAACGGGGATCTGCACCTCCCCTCTGAGCTGCGTCTCTAGGACGACCATCAACTGGCTGACCTCTACCTCTGGCCGGACGGTCTCTACCTCTACGGTCTCGACCTCCACCTCTAAAATCTCTACCCCCGCCTCTGGCTGGCTGGGCAGGCTGAGGGTCAGCTGGGGCCTGAATCATAGGACGAGGACCTCGCTGCTGAGAGTTGCCCGCTGCTATAGGGCAATTCCTGATAAAATGACATGGGTCACCACAACCGTGGCAGCTCTTGGACTGATAGGGCTGCTGGCCCTGACGACCCGAATGGCCTCCACGAACACTCTGAAGAGGCTGAGCATTAATAGGATACTGGTCCGAATAATGCCCCCGAGAACCACGATCACCTGATCCACCCTGTGAAGCCTGAAGGGCGGAATGAAAAGGCTTGGAGGACTGGCCTCTGTCAAAGGATTCTCTGCTACCAGAGGAAGAACCACCAAACCTGCCTGAATGACGAGGCCTCTTATCTGAAGAATAACCGCCTCCCCTAGCAAGAGCCATCTCAACTCTGCGTCCTGCATTGGCTGCCTCCTGAAATGATATGTCACTCCCCACGCCCATAGCCATCTGGAGTCTAATCGGCTGATTAAGCCCATCAATAAATCTGCGGACCCTCTCCCGCTCCGTGGGAAGTATCACC
This sequence comes from Nicotiana noctiflora, assembly GCA_032618575.1. Lineage (NCBI taxonomy): Eukaryota > Viridiplantae > Streptophyta > Magnoliopsida > Solanales > Solanaceae > Nicotiana > Nicotiana noctiflora. Next base: position 25,686 of record JASVEL010009502.1, on the reverse strand, counting down.
ACTGCATGACGAGCCAAGTCAATAAATCTCGTCTCATACTGTGTAACTGTCATAGTGCCCTGATGGAGGCGCTCAAACTGCCTCCGAAGTAAATCCCGCTGAGTAGCAGGGAGAAACTTCTCCATAAATAGTTCCGCAAACTGGTCCCATGATAAAGCTGGGGACCCTGCTGGTCGAGTCAAGCAATAATCTCTCCACCAAGTCTTGGCGGATCCTGCAAGCCTAAATGTACAGAAGTCAACTCCATTTGTCTCCACGATCCCCATAGTCTTGAGAATCTCATGGCAACTGAATAAGAAGTCCTGAGGATCCTCTGATGTGGCACCGCTGAAGGTAGTGGTAAATAGCTTGGAGAACCGATCAAGTCTCCTTAAAGAATCAGAAGTCATGGCCGCTCCATCACCGGCATGAGTCGTGGTACCTGACTGAGTGGCCACGGCTGGCTGAACCACTGGTGCCTGAGGCTGAGGAGCTACTGGCTCAGGAGTACGAGCAATAGGAGTCTGGGCCCCTCCTCCAGCCTGAGAAGTGGCTGGGGCAACTGATAATAGACCCGCTCTGGCAATGCTATCCATAAATCCCGCTATTCTGACCAAAGCATCCCGGAGATCCGGGGTAATCAAAGCCTCTCCCGGGACCTGAGCTGGGCCCACTGGAGCTGCTGGAACCGGAACCTCCTCATCAATTTCAATATGAGGCTCCACCTCTGGGGTAGCTGCCTGGGGCTGAGCTCTACCCCTACCACGGCCTCTAATACGGCCTTGGCCCCTGCCCCTCACAGGAGCTGCCTGGGGCTCGGGCTGCTGGTCAGCGGACGAAGAAGCGCGTGTCCTCACCATCTGCGAAAGGACAGAATAGAAATTCAATCAGTAATTGAGGAACAAGTCGCACGACAAGAAAGAACAAATGAGAGACTCTTTCCTAACTCAATAGACTCTGGAGGACAAGTACGGACGTCTCCGTACCTACCTCTCAAACTCTACTAAGCTTGTTCGTGAGTGGTGAGACCTATGTAACCTAGAGCTCTGATACCAACTTGTCACGACCCGGATTTTCCCCCAATATCGGGATCGTGATGGCGCCTACTCGTGGTAGCTAGGCAAGCCACTGTATTCATACTATCCTGTTTATAACACAATTTTAATTAAATAAATGCGGAATACTTTATCGAAATGGAAATAACAAATCACAAGGTAAAAATCATACTGAAATCCTCTACCCAAGACTTGGAGTCACCAACTCACAAACTACTATGGAATACTACACATAAAAGTCTGAAGGAAATATATCATAATTCTGTTTGTCTCGGAACAAAGAGACTACAGCTATTAACATAAATAAAGAAAGAGACGTCGGGCCTGCGGACGTCTGCAAGCTACCTCGGTCTCAAATGTGATCAACTCCCACGCAATCTATTTACTACTGCTGCTGCTCCTGATCGTAACCTGGACCTGTGCAAAAACGCACAGAAGTGTAGCATCAGCACAACCGACCCCATGTGCTGGTAAGTGTCTGGCCTATCCCGGCGAAGTAGTGACAAGCCTAGGACCAGACACTCGCATAAACCTGTGCAATTCAATATATATATGTGTACCACAAAATAACAAGAAATAATCAAGTAATAACACAATAAGGAATATCTTAAAGAATTCAACAATTAACCACGGTTAATAATTTCACAAGGAAAAACAAAGTGTAATGTAAACACAAGTAATATCGATTCAAGAAATAGCAAACAGTTGCACGGCATCACCCTTCGTGCTTTTACTCTCATCCTCACATTCATAGTACGGCATGATCCTTCGTACATGGTTCAATAATAGGGCACGGCATGATCCTTCGTGCATAAATAAATAAACATGGCACGGCATCACCCTTCGTGCATTATCACTCTTCCTCACCCAAATAACAATCAAATAAGTTCACAAGGAAAACAAGGTATAATGGAAACACAAGTAACATCAAGTCAAGGAATGGCAAATAGTTGCACGGCATTACCCAAATAAGATATAATGGAAAAACAAGTAATATCAAGTCAAGGAATAGCAAACAATTGCACGGCATCACCCTTCGTGCTTTTACTCTCATCCTCACATCCATAATACGGCATGATCCTTCGTACATGATGGTTCAATAACAGGGCACGACATTAACCTTCGTGCATAAATAAATGAACATGGCACGGCATCACCCTTCGTGCATTATCACTCTTCCTCACCCAAATAACAATCACGGTTAAGGGTAAAGAAAGAAACAGTAATTTATAATCCGTCCCATCAAGGGCAATCAACAATAATCTTCACAACAAGTCCCAACAAGGGAGAACAATGACGATTCATCTGTAATATATATCTCAAAATAATTATTTTCCAACGACTCACGGTCATACTAGACGCCAGTGTATGGATGCTCGCCACCACGGCCCATACACCGCACTCGATCACATAACACATAACACATAATCCTATTCCCTCAAGCTAGGATAGAACAAACACTTACCTCGAATGCTTATGAACAATCCAATCCGTGGAAATGTCTTTTCTTTCAATTTGGCTCCAATCCAACCGTATCTATACACAATTGATTTGATATCATCAATTCTACTCCACAAACTAATTCTTAATACCAAATACAACTTTTACAACATTCTGCCATGAATAGTGAATTTCAACCCCGGGCCCACATGGTCGGAATTCGGGGTTAGAACCAAAATCCGGTTACCCATCCCCCCACGAGTTCATGTATATAATTTGTTTCAAAATCGGACCTCAATTCGAGGTCCAATTTCCCAATTTATGAAAAACCCTATTTTCTAACAAAAACAAGAATTTTACCATGAAAATCATTGATTTCTTATGAAAAACATGTTTAATGATGTTAGGAATTGAAAGGATTAAGTAAAAAGTGACTTACAATCGTTTTGATGAAGAAGAAATCCTTGAAGAGTCGCAAATGGGTGTTTTGGTTTTGTGAAAAATGAAGAAATGACTGAAATTCGTGTTTTTCAGGTCTCTGTGTTCGCATTTGCGAACATGGGTTCGCAATTGCGAACCCCGACCAATTTCTGGAGTTTGAAAAATAAGCTAAGGGTGGAAAGTTCGCATTTGCGAACATTTGTTCGCATTTGCGAACACATGCTGTACAAGGCATTGTTCGCATTTGCGAACAATGGTTCGCATTTGCGAACCAAGGCAGTCACTGGGTGTTCGCATTTGCGAACAATGGTTCGCATTTGCGAACCAAGGCAGTTTGGGAAATGTTCGCATTTGCGAACATAGGCAGCACTGGGGACCTTCGCAAATGCGAACAATTGTTCGTATTTGCGAACAAGGCTGGCTTCGCATTTGCGATCAAGGTTCGCATTTGCGAGCCTTGCCTTTCACTGTCCCCTTCGCAATTGCGAGAAATTCTTCGCAATTGCGAAGCCAACAGCTGGGTGAAAAAAACCAGCAGTTCAAAGTTCAGATTTTCATCCAACGGCCTATCAAATCTTTACCCGAGCCCCCGGGCTCCAAACCAAACATGTACACAACCTCAAAAACATATTATGGACTTGTTCGTGCGATCATATCGCCAATATCACTTCGTTTTAATCAAATCGAGCCTCAAACTCATGATTTTCATACTTTTGATTTTCAAAACTTCTTAACTTGGAACTCAAGGTCCAAAACATCTCAAACGACTTCCAAATGTCACCAAACTTTACAGAAATCACATATATAATATTTAAGACTTGTACCGGGCGTCGGAACCAAAATACGAGCCCGATACCAAGGTCTATTAATTTATTTCCTTTAATAATTGCATCAAAAACAATTTCACATAAAAATTCATAACTTGGGCTCTAGGCCTCGAATTCGACTCCGGACACATGTCCAAGTCCCATATTTTCCTACGGACCTCTCGGGACCATCCAATCTCGGGTCCGGATCCGTTTTCCAAAAATGTTGACCGAAGTCAACCATATCAATATTAATATCATTTTTATCCAAATTTCTCGTAGAATTCATATTTTCTATCACAAAATCTTTCCGGCTACATGCTCGGATCGTGCACGTAAATCGAGGCAACATAGAATGAGGTTTTCAAGGCCTCAGAAGCTCGAAATGATTAATTAAATAAGTGATGACCCTTTGGGTCGTCACAATTCTCTTGCATTTTTTTATGTTTTTTTTTTATACTCACTTCTAATTAATGTCCCCAAGATTAGTAATAGGTGATTGTTATTTACAACTGGTTTGGTTGTGTTTGTTATCTAATCGTATCATTAGCCTTATATATAGATTCCACCTAAGTTGTATTATACATAATTCCGTTAATTATGACTACAATTCAACATTCATATAATGTATAAGACAACAGTTCATTCAAACGTATAATTGGAGCCAGTCACATTCCGTATTACATATGACTATTACCCTAATTAGTTGATGTCAATTAACTATTAATGATTAATTATATGATTGTAGTAATATTGTTACTACCATATCTAAAATAAATATGTTGTAATTATTTAACAGAACATATGGTCCATTTGAACTTAGAGTAATGACAGTATCTATCATTTATATAATGCACAATTATGTTAATAGACTAATTGTAAAAGTTAGATTTGTCATTATGAATTATGCATACAATCTTATGACATGTAATTAATAGGCCTCCCAATATGTGATTAGATATAATTAGATCACATCACTATACAAATTTTGAATTATACATTACGTATAATCTTAGGATAAGTAATTATGTTATATCATACGTTATAACAGGAGTTATTATAATATTATTATTACCCATAGTGGATAATACATGATACATTATAATTGTGACTAAAATATGTATGATCGATTAACAGAAGGATATATCGTATTATTATTAATCAATGTAATCAACTTCTATTCCGTTTAGTGTATACTAATGGGTCCATTTATTGAACGCATCAGCCTCAAATCGTACTATAAATCATCGACAATATAATACTAAGTCCCAATCGGTCAATGATTTAGTATCTTTGACTAAATAGACTGGACACGGAAGTTCCTAAGACGCATCGGCCTACGTATCATATTTGATCTTGGGACATATTTATCCTAATACGTTCATTTAATGTAATATTATAATCGTCCTAGTATCGATTAATATTTATTATTATAGACAAGGCAATAATTACAACTGTAATTGAATATGTCCTATGACTATAATCGTATACATATAATTCATATATGTATACGAATTCAATATCGTATACATAATACGACTATGTATACGATAATCACAATATGTATTTGTATGAATATTATGATTACAACCACGACTATGAATGTATAAAGTTCAACCACATATCCCTTGCATAAGGTGGTTCATTAAATATTATAATCATAGACATATTATACATATGACTACAATAAATTAAAATGACATATGATCTTATGTGGTCATAGATAATAATAGTCATACGTTCAACTATGTGATTTTCATATCATCAAAACATATAGTAAACTGTCCATAATGACTATTGTGGACATTACCAATAGGGAGTTTATGATTATAAAATGATACATGAAGAAAAATCCTGATTATTCACAATTACATGTAATTCACTTAAGACTATAGTAAAAAATATAGTAACAACATAGACATACACTTATACTTTAATATATTGTGGTCATATTAAGGATAGTATTAATGAAATCATATGGGATTATGATTTCACTATAAGACAAATAATTAGTTAGGACTAATAATAAGTATGCGGATCGTATTAATCAATGGCCATTGACCAATTAATAATGTAATTGGTCATATCATTTGTATATGATTATTACCTTCCGTAATATTCAATCGGGGTCAAATCTACAACGGCTTATACAATGATAATCCATTACTATATCCAATGGACTAATCACATAGTGTACTAATTGTATTTGTATCATATAGTATAAATAACTGTAAGTTAAGTAGGAACAAGTATACAATAAGTCCACAAAGTCATTTAGTAATGTAATACGATTGTACTATTACACATTTAATATAATATCAAGATAAAAATGGACTAGTTATGTCTCCCATTATGAAATCAGACTAATTATGATCATTACACTAATGTTAATATACTATATTGACAATCTGCTATGACTACAACCCTAAACCATATAATTCATCATTACTTAAGTAATAATACTTATAATCATATTAGTCCAGTGGATTATGCGTCGGAATTGACCTATATACTTTTGACCGTGGACTAGGAATACTTATTAAGAGTCCACTGATGGACTTAGGCCGATGCGTTAATAAGGTCCTTTGTACAAACCTATGCAAGTAGGACGATGGTACCTGTTTATCATAGTTAAGATTGATGTCATAGTCCTAAAGAATACCTGTTTATCATAGTTAGAAAAGCCTTCACCCCCTGAAATAGATTAATGATACATATCTAATGGGGTATGTGGTTTATTCTTTGACATAGGTTTGGGGACACAATCATTAAGATTTGATGTAAATCCGTTACTGCTTTAGTCTATTATAGTCCAGATATGATATGCATCAACCAATATATGTATTGTCCTTTTTCTAATCTAAAAGGGAGTCCATTGGGCTTTAATATAAACTTCTGTGATTGCTAGTGAATAGGCTATTATATCTATTAAGGAATAATATGAATAACAAATACGAGTTGTTATAAACGGAATAACTCCATATATTGGTTCCCACGGTAATGGACTATATACTACTATGTTTAGTATTTAGGCTTAACCACTCCATTATATAAATTGTATTATCAGTAATACAATTATAAGGTCAGAAATAATAGTATATGTAACGACCCGGCCGGTCGTTTCAGAAAATAATGCCCCGATCCCCAATTTAACTGTTCCCTTAAGTTCATTTCTGCTATTGTGATTTGCCGGGAGGGTCGGTTATGGAACTCGGAGTGTTTTGGGACATTTAGTCCCTAAATAGAAGCTTTATAATTGGAAAATGGCTCGTAGCCGGAACAGTGTTAACACGACCTCGGAGCGGAAATCCGATGGTTCTATTAGCTCCGTTAGGTGATTTCGGGGTTGGGAGCGCGTTCGGAATGTATTTTGGAGGTCCGTAGCTCAATTAGGCTGGAAATGCCGAAGTTTGAAATTTTGGCGAATCCGAACGATAGGTGACATTTTGATATGAGGGTCGGAATGGAATTCCGACAATTCCTGTAGCTTCGTTATGTGATTTTGGATATGTACGCAAGTTTTCAGGTCATTCGGACATCGTTTGGTCGGGTTATTGATTGAATGTTGATTTCGGAAGTTTTGAAGAAAACTTAGGCTTGAATCCGTGTGAAAATGGTAATTTTGATATTTAGGATGGTGTTTTTATGATTAGAACAAGTTTGTATCGTATTTTGGAGTATGTTGGTGGTTTTCGTTGGGGTCCCGGGAGCCTCGGGATGAATTTGGGGGGTCCAAACGGAACAATTTGTGCCCAAGGCACTGCTGTTTTCTGCTGCAATAATTGCAGAACAATTTTGCTCTCCGCGATCGCGGAGATGGCCAAGCGATCGCGTAAGATGTGGTGGTAATGCATTGCGATCGCGATGCCAAGGATGCAATCGCGTAGGGGGAAAGCCCGGAGCTCTGCGATCGCGAGGTGAGGTGTGCGATCGCGTAAGTCTGGAAGTTGAGGCATTGCGATCGCGTGACGTCGTGTGCGATCGCGTGAGGTCAAGTCCGGATTCAATGCGATCGTTGGCTGTTCACTTCGATCGCGTGCCATAGGCTGTGATTGCGTAGAAGAAAAATCAGACCCCAGGCATGTGTGAATCGCGACCGCGAGCCCAGTGCTGCGATCACGTAGAGTTAATTGGCCTGGTAGTGACTGTAAGTCCAGAAACATTTCAGCCGCGACGCCATAAACAAAAAACGCCATTTTTGAGCTCCAAGAGAGGAAATTGAAGGGGAAGCGCTGGGATATCATCGGGAAATCATCGGGGGTAAGTTTCTTGACCTTAATTCGTTAGTTTATCATGAAATCCGTGATTATTTCACTGAAAATGGAAGATTTAAGGTGGGTTTGAGCCCTAGGCCTAAATTTTAGAAAACCTTTGATTTGAATAGGCAAACGGAGTTCGATTTTGATAAATTTTATATCCACGGACTCGTATTGAGATAAGGAACCCGAATATATAACTTTCGTGATTTTTCGATAAGCGCACCGAAAGTCGGGTTTTGGCAACTTGTGGGTTTTGGTGTATTATGAGTTGTTTTGATTGGGTAATGCCCAATTGGCCTATTTTGATGTGATTCTCTTGATTTTTATCAGATACTACACCTGTGGAGGCCGACATTCGCGGTAAGAGAATTGTCTCGTAGCGGTTTTGTACCGGAGTCGAGGTATGTGGCTTGTCTAACCTCGTGTGGGGGAACTTTCACCCCTAGGATATTATGTGATAGTTTAAATGCCTTGTACGCGAGGTGACGGGCGTGTACATGCGCTGGTTGTTGTAACACACACTTTACCTAAATTGTCCGATTAGTGATATTCCCGCTCTTAGCTGATAAAAGCTTTAGTTTTACCCGGTATTAGTTAGAAAAGCATGATTAGCTAAGATTCATCATGTTTAATTACCTAGTTGGCCTACTTGAACTTCTTGATAAATTGTTGGCACTAGTTTCGGTGAAGTTGTAATTAAACATATTATATTCTCTCTAAGTGTTTTCCTTATTTGATGTGTTGGTGGACTGCGGGTTCGATTCCCGGAGATACCAGGGCTGTGGGTTCGATTCCCAGAGACCCGGAGTGATATTGTTTGTGGACTGCGGGTTTGATTCCCGGAGATTCGAGTTATTGAGATATGGACTGCGGGTTCGATTCCCGGAGATCCGAGTTGTTGAGATATGGACTACGGGTTCGTTTCCCGGAGATCCGAGTTATTGAGATATGGACTGCTGGTTCGATTCCCGGAGATCCGTGTTATTGAGATATGGAATGCGGGTTCGATTCCCGAAGATCCTGAGTTATTGAGATGTGGACTGCGGGTTCGATTCCCGGAGATCCTGAGATTTATTGAGACATGGGCTGCGGGTTCGATTCCCGGAAACCCAGGGATACTGTTATCGGGACTGCGGGTTCAATTCCTGTAGCTCCTGGATTGTTGGTTATGGAAAGGGACTGCGGGTTCAATTCCTATAGGTCCTGGACTTGTTAATTGAGTTTTGTTACTTGTTGTTAGCTTAATTGTAGACGAATGCAGTAATCATTTTATTGTCGTTATTTCAGGATTATTATTAATTAAACTGCTTCTTATTGTTATTATCATATTGTTATCGTTTTTCTCAGTAGGGCCCTGACCTTCCTCGTCACTACTCCATCGAGGTTAGGCTTGGCACTTACTAAGTACCGCCGTGGTGTACTCATGCTACTCTTCTGCACACTTTTGTTGTGCAGATCCAGGTACATCAGGACAGGCCCATACTAGGTGATATCGGCAGCACACTTGGAGACCTCGAGGTATGATCTGCTACGTCCGCGGATCCGGAGGCCCTCCTTCTATTCTGATAGTTCTAGTGTGATGACCCGGCCTGTCATTATGTGAGTTATCACCCCGTTAACCCCGTTATCTGCTTGTTAATGTTGTAATATGTATGTTGGGTACGTTTGAGTCAATCCGAATTGAGTTTGGCTGAAATTGAGAAAAAATAGTCTCTTAGAAGAAAGAATAGTTGAGAAAAGTCAGCTCGATGTTGACCTGTAAGTGAGATAGCTCGAAATCAAATTCTGATGATTCGGTCAACTCCGGGAGGTTGTTTGTGTGCTAGTAGAGCGATCGGAAGTGAATTTGGAGGTCCGGTGTAGTTTTAGGCGTGAATTGGCCAAAGTTGAATTTTGGCGATATCCGATCGATAGGTGAGATTTTGATTCTGGAGTCGGAATGGAATTCCGACAGTTGCAGTAGCTCCGGTGTGTGATTTTGGATGTGCCTGCAAAATTTCAGGTCATTCGGAGATCGTTTGGTTGGGTTTATGGTTGAATGTGGGTTGTAGAAGTTTGAATGAAAACTTAGGCTTGAATTGCTTGAATTCGATGTTATTCTGTGTTAAAGTATGTGTTTTTATCATTGGAACAAGTTTGTATCGTGTTTTGGAGTATGTTTGTGGTTTTCGTTGGGGTTCCGGGGGCCTCGGGGTGAATCCGGACCATCATCCGGCGTTTTGAAGCAATGAGAAGTCTGCTGTAAATTGCAGATCACTGGGCAAAAATCCAAGCCTTCGCGTTCGCATGTCATGGCCCGCGTTCGCAGAGGCCAGGCGAGTCAAGCATCGCGATCGCGAGATAGGGTACCGCGTTCGCGTAGGCCAGGATTCTTGAGCTTCACGATCGCGTTCAGGGTATCGCGTTAGCGTAGGTTGGTGAGGGTGTGCATCGCGTTCGCGTGAGGTGTATCGCGAACCCGTAGAAGGAAAAAATTAGACGGCTGGGAGCTAGTGCATCGCGAACGCATTGGGGAGGTCGCGTTCGCGAAGGTTCATCCTGAGCTGGGCATCGCGAACGCGTGGGAATGAACGCGAACGCGTAGAGTAAATGGCCCAGGCAATGAATTAAAACCAGAAATATTTCACATACGGGTTCATTTGCAAAACCCTCCATTTTTGAAGCCTAGAGAGTGGAAGTGAAGGGAAATAGCTGGAAATCATCGGGATATTGTCGGAGGTAAGTTTTATGGTTCATTTACGTGTTTTTATCTTAAAATCCCCCTTTATTTCACTGAAATTGGATCAAATTGTAGGGAAATTTAGCCTAGGCCAGGGCTTTGGTAAAATACCGATTTGAGCGGGCAAATGGAGTCCGAATTTGGTAAATTTTATATGCCTAGACTCGTATTGAGACGAGGGTTCCGAATATGTAACTTTTATAATTTTTTGAGAAGCGCACCAAAAGTCGGGTTTTGACAACTTTGTGGGTTTTGATACAATTTGGATTATTTCGAATGAATTGCGTGAAATTAGCATATATTGATGCATTCTTTATGATTTTGAGCAGATTTGGAATCCGAGGAGATTGATTTGCGAGGCAAGCGCAAGGCGGATTGAAGCTTCTACCGGTTCAAGGTGAGTGGTGATAGTAACTAATGTACTGAGGGTTTGAAACCCCGTACTAGCACTTCACAGTGCTATGTTGAGATGAGACACGCGTCTTGTGACGAGCTGTGACATTGTGATTGGGGACTTGGACTTGGTCCTTCCCGACTAATAGTATATTGTGTGTTATGACTGATAATAAGTTTATAACTGTGCAATTGGGCTGATAGCCATGTTTGGGGCCTTGTGCCGATTTGTAGAGCATTAGGGAACCTATAAAGCTAGGTGACCGTTATATCACGTTGGAAACATACACTCAGCCGTAGCTATTGCTGTATAGCATAACATGAGCCCGTACTAGATGTGTACATTGAGAGAGATTATCTAGGGTGGAATTCCCTGTTCTAGCTGAGTGGGCCTGAAAGGCCAAGTTTATACCGATTGAGATGAGATAGGGTCGAGGACCCACTATGAGATGTTATATTGGGCCTGAAAGGCCAAGTCTATATTAACCGAGACAGGGTCAAGGACCCATTGTGATATATTATATTGAGCCTGAGAGGCCAAGTATATACTGACTGGGATAGGGTCGAGGACCCATTATAAGGTACTATATATACCTATATTGGATCGGGCTGCACGCCGCAGTAATATACATGTAATATACATGTGGGACGGACTGCACGCAGCAGTAATATACATGTAATATACATGTGGGACGGACTGCACGCCGCAGTATTTTTGCGCTTGGGCTGTAGGAGCCCCTTCGGAGTCTGAGTCTGCACACATTCTCAGTGAGCGATGGTATATTATGGGATCGGGCTGCGCGCCGCATCAGTATAGATATATATACATATATATATTGGATCGGACTGCACGCCGCAGTAATATTTGTGTGGATCGTGCTGTATGCCGCGGTATCATACCGCTTGGGCCTAGGGAGCCCCTCCAAAGTTTGTATACACCCACAGTGAGCGTCGTCGACGTTAAATGGAGCGGGCTGTGCGCCGCAACGGTATATGTATTGGAGCGGGTTGCGCGCCGCAGCATTATGCTTATTCATATATATACTGAAATATTTATTTGTTATAGACATGTATATGTCTCCACATATTGAGATGGCTGTATACCGTAGTGGTACGAGTGAGAATTGGTCAGTGTGGGACCTAGATGAGATAGATGTGGACTGGATATCGGAGTACCCATTATAGTGATGACTAACCTGTGGGGGTTGCCTTAGAACTGTTTAGTGATAGCACAGGAGTTCTTACTTTCAGTTGTTGATTATTATTATTACTCACTGAGTTGAAATATACTCACCCCACTCCCCTGTACTTTTTGTGTAGATTCACAGGTGCCCGAGAGCGGTTGAGTAGTTGTTGCTGCCTGCTCATATCTACTTCTTGCGGAGACTACGAGGTAGCTGCCAGCGTCCGCAGAGCCTATTTTCTCCTTCCTTATTATCTTGTTGTCTTTATTTTGCCTAGACTTGTTTGTCTAGGGATGTTACTTTGTAGAGGATCAGTCTCGTGATACCACTATATGTTGGGACCGTATTTTTGTATGCTTTTACCATCACGCTTATCATTTGATGTGATCACGTGCTATTTATGTTTAATTTGATTAATTGGAATTAATAATTGGCTGGATTAAGAGGTAATATGGTCGGGCTTGCCTAGCATTGTGTTCGGCGCCATCACGACCGGGGTTTGGGTCGTGACATCTAGTAGATGTTTTCCTTCATTTCGTTGTTTTAGATACTCTTTACACATAGAGCCACGGTTGTATTTCTTCTAGTCTGTGTTACCCGTGGGATTTCGGGTCTTGGTGGTATTTTTTATACAGTGTGTTGACGAGTGTATGTGCCAAGCGGTATGGATTACATTCCTATTTATTTCATTTTCCGCTATTTCTTGTTTAAAGTTCATAAACTTGAACATTCCCCAAAGTGTTAGGCTTACCTATTCGTGGGGACTAGGTGCCGTCATGACATGTTCATGATTGGTGAACTAGGGTCGTGACAAGTTGGTATCAGAGCTCTAGGTTCATAGGAGTCACGGGACACAGACCGGTTACTTAGAGTCTCGCTGATCGATACGGAGACGTCTGTATTTATCTACGAGGGTCTATGTAACTGTTTAGGAAACTCTTCATTTCTTTTGGATTCCTTGTCGTGTGACATTTTTGGCACTAAATCTAAACTACTGCTTTCTATTCTCTCACAGATGGTGAGGACACGTGCTACTCGCGACGATCAGGTACCCGTGCCCCCTGTTGCCGCCGTCAGAGGCCGAGGCTGAGGTAGAGGACGAGGACGCGCCTGAGGTACAGCCACAGCACCCGCGCGTGCTGCCGCTGAAGTGCCACAGGTGGATCGGGTTAGACCGCAGGCGCCTGGTACACCGACTACAGCAGCTACTACTCCAGCACTCCAGGAGACCCTGGCCCAGTTTATGAGTATGTATACCACTTTGGCTCAGGCATGGTTTCTCCCTCTCACTGCAGCCACATCCCAAACTCCCGCAGCCGTTACACTAGAGCAGCGAGTGCCCGTGGGACAGGTTCTAGAGATTATGATTATACCTCCTGCTGCCCCAGCACAGCTCGGAAGTGGACCAGCTGCCTCTGAGGACGAGCAGCGTAGATTGGAGAGGTTCAAGAAATATGACCCTCCAGTGTTCAGTGGTTTGGCTTCAGATGATGCATTGGGTTTTCTGGAGGAGTGTCATAACATTCTCCGTACTATGGGGATTGTGGAGACCAGCGGGGTTTCCTTCACTGCTTTTCAGTTTCGTGGGGCTGCTTATGATTAGTGGCGCATGTATGAGTTGGATAGTCCAGCGGAGTCTGTTTCATTGACTTGGACGCAATTTTCAGATCTGTTTTTGAGGGAGTTTGTTCCCTAGAGCCTTAGGGATTCTTGGCACTCGGAGTTTGAGCGATTGTGATAGGGCTCCATGTCAGTATCGGAGTATGCTATCAGTTTTACCCGTCTAGCCAGGCATGCACCGGCTTTGGTAGCCACGGTCCGGGAGAGGGTGCGGAGATTTATTGAGGGACTGATTCCGCCGATCCGGTCCAGAATGGCCAGAGAGTTAGAGACAGATATATCTTATCAGCAGGCAGTGAGCATTGCTAGGAGGATCGAGAGTATGCACCCTAAAGAGCGGAGAGAAAGAGAGGCCAAGAGGTATCGTGAGTCGAGCCATTTCTGTGGTGCCCGCACTTCAGCAGCCGGTCGCTTTGGTAGGGGTTATTCCGGTCGACCAGTTCACTCAGCATTGCCAGCAGCCAGTAGTACTTCAGCTCTTCCAGCAGCACCTCAGGAGCCTTATTATGCTCCCCCAGTTTCCAGTGCACCTCCTGCGCGGGGTACCTCCGGGGGTCAGACTAGTGGGGGTGAGGCCGGTCAGTCACATCCACCGCGTCCTCCCAGAGCTTTCTTTGAGTGCGGGGATACTCACCACCTGGTTAAGGAGTGCCCCAGGCGTAGGAGAGGAGCCCCTCATCAGTCATCACAGCATCCGCATGGTTCTTAGGGCCAGCAGGCTATCATTCCAGCCCCAGCTGCCACTCTACCTGCCCAGCCATCCAAGGGCGGGAGTCAGGGTACCAGAGGCCACCCTTGAGGGAGGGGTCAGGCCATATTTTATGCTATTCCTGATCGCGCTGCAGCTGTTGCATCTGATTCTGTTATCACAAGTATTATTCTGGTTAGTCACAGGGAGGCATCGGTTCTATTCGATCCTGATTCCACTTTTTTATATGTGTCCTCTTATTTAGTTTCACATATGGGTGTGCCTTGGGATTCTTTGGGTGCCCCCGTTTATGTTTCCACTCCGATGGGTGATTCTTTGGTTGTGGACCATGTGTATCGGTCATGTTTGGTTACCATTTGTGATTTTGAGACCAGAGCGGATCTATTGTTGCTCGGGATGGTCGATTTTGATATTATTCTGGGCACAGACTGGTTGTCGCCCCATTATGCTATTTTTGATTGTCACGCCAAGTCCGTGACGCTGGCTATGCTAGGCATTCCACATATTGAGTGGAGTGGTACTCTAGATCACACCCCTAGCCGTGTCATTTCCTTTCTCAGAGCTCAGCGTATTGTTGAGAAGGGGTGTGCTACTTATTTCGCTTATGTGTGGGACATCAGTATTGACACTCCCTCAATTGATTCCGTTCATGTGGTACGTGACTTTGTTGATGTATTTCCAGCTGATCTCCCGGGTATGCCGCACGACAGAGATATTGATTTTGCTATTGATTTGTTGCCGGGCACTCACCCCATTTCTATTCCACCGTACTGTATGGCTCTTCCGGAGTTGAAGGAGTTGAAGGATCAGTTATAGGAGTTATTGGGCAAGGGTTTCATTCGACCCAGTGTTTCGCCTTGGGGTGCTCCTGTGTTGTTTGTGAAGAAAAAGGATGGTTCTATGCGTATGTGTATTGACTATCGTCAGCTGAACAAGGTTACAGTGAAGAACCGGTATCCTTTGCCTCGCATTGATGATTTATTTGACCAGCTACAGGGCGCACATGTGTTTTCTAAGATTGATTTGCGCTCTGGGTATCATCGGCTGAAGATTCGGGAGCCAGATATCCCGAAGACTGCCTTCAGGACTCGGTATAGTCACTATGAGTTCCTCGTGATGTCTTTTGATCTAACTAATGCCCCAGTAGCCTTTATGCATTTGATGCACAGTCTGTTTAGGCCATATCTGGACTCGTTCGTGATTGTTTCCATTGATGATATTCTAGTATATTCCCGGAGTCGGGAAGAGCACGAGCAGCATTTGAGGATAGTGCTTCAGATTCTAAGGGAGAAGCAACTATATGCCAAGTTCTCCAAATGTGAATTCTGGTTGAGTTCAGTGGCTATTTTGGGCCACGTGGTGTCGAGTGTTGGTATTCGAGTAGATACGAGGAAGGTGGAGTCCGTGCAGTGTTGGCCCAGACCCTCCTCCGCTACTGAGATTCGCAGTTTCCTTGGTTTGGCGGGCTATTACCGTCGTTTCGTAGAGGGGTTCTCTTCGATTGCAGCACCTATGACCAGATTGACCCAAAAGGGTGCCCCTTTTCAGTGGACAGATGAGTGTGAGGCAAGCTTTCAGAAGCTCAAGACAGCTTTCACTTCGGTCCCTATATTGATGTTACCTACAGGTTGGGGTCCTATACAGTATATTGTGATGCCTCACGAGTTGGGCTCAGTGCAGTATTGATGCAGGACGGTAGGGTGATTGCCTACGCGTCCAGACGGCTGAAGGTGCATGAGAAGAACTATCCTGTTCATGATTTTGAATTAGCTGCCATTGTTCATGCCTTGAAAATTTGGCGTCATTACTTGTATGGGGTTCCTTGTGAGATCTATACTGATCACCGGAGCTTGCAGCACTTGCTTAAGCGGAAGGACCTGAATATGCATCAGAGGAGATGGTTGGAGCTACTGAAGGACTATGATATTACTATCCTCTATCATCCGGGCAAGGCTAATGTGGTTGCCGATGCCCTGAGTCGTCGGGAAGAGAGTTTGGGGAGTTTGGCATATCTACCAGCTTCGGAGAGGCCTATGGTGATGGATGTTCAGGCCTTAGCCAAGCAATTTGTTAGACTGGATCTTTCGGAGCCCAGCCAGGTTCTGGCCTGTGTGGTTTCTTGGTCTTCTTTATTTGATCGCATCAGGGAGCGTCAGTTCCACGACCCTCATTTGCTTGTCCTTCAGGATAGAGTTCGGCGTGGTGGTACTCGAGATGTTACCATTGGGGATGATGGAGTTATGAGGATGCAGGGGCGTATCCGTGTGCCCAATGTAGATTATCTTTGAGAGCTGATTCTAGTATAGGCCCATAGTTCGCGGTATTCCATCCATCCGGGTGCCGCGAAGATGTATCAAGACTTGAGATAACATTACTGGTGGAGGCGGATGAAGAGAGATATAGTTGATTATGTTTCTAGATGCCTCAACTGCCAGCAGGTGAAGTATGAGCATCAGCGTCCGGGTGGATTGATGCAGCAGATTGAGATTTCCGAGTGGAAATGGGAGCGCATTACCATGGACTTTGTATCTGGACTTCCACGGACTGTTAGGAAGTTTGATTCCATTTGGGTTATTGTGGATCGGCTGACCAAGTCCACCCATTTTATACTGGTTAGCACTACATATTCATCGGAGCGACTGGCAGAGATCTATATTAGAGAGATTGTTCAGCAGCACGGTATTCCAGTTTCCATCATTTCAGATAGAGGCACTCGGTTCACTTCACAGTTCTGGAGAGCCGTACAACAGGAGTTGGGTACTCGGGTGGAGCTCAGCACAGCGTTACATCCCCAGACTGATGGTCAGTCTGAGTGCACTATTCACATTTTGGAGGATATGCTTCGTGCATGCGTGATTGAGTTTGGAGGTTCATGGGATCACTTCTTGCCACTGGCGGAGTTTGCTTATAACAACAGCTACCAGTCTAGTATTCAGATGGCACCGTATGAGGCCCTATATGGTAGGAGGTGCAGGTCTCCGTGGGTTGGTTCGAGCCGGGCGAGGCCAGGTTGCTAGGTACTGATATGGTTCAGGATGCTATGGACAAGGTCAAGGTGATTCAGGACAGACTTCGTGCAGGCCCAGTCTAGACAGAAGAGTTATGCGGACAAGAAGGTTCACGATGTGGCTTTTATGGTTGGTGAGCGGGTTTCGCTTCGAGTCTCGCCCATGAAGGACGTTATGAGGTTTGGGAAGAAAGGGAAGCTGAGTCCTAGATTTATTGGCCCTTTTGAGATTTTGAGGCGTGTTGGAGAGGTTGCTTATGAGTTGGCCTTACCTCCCAGCCTAGCCGGAGTCCACCCCGTATTTCATGTCTCTATGCTCCGGAGATACCGTGGTGACCCGTCGCATGTATTGGATTTCACTTATGTTCAGCTAGACATGGATCTGTCTTATGTTGAGGAGCCAGTTGCCATTCTAGACAGGCAAGTCAGGAAGCTAAGGTCAAAGAATATCGCTTCGATAAAGGTTCAGTGGCGGGGTCAGCCGGTCGAGGAGGCGACTTGGGAGACCGAGCAGGATATGCGCAACCAGTACCCTCATCTTTTCACCACTCCAGGTATGTTTTCTATGCTCCTTCGAGGACGAACGAATCTTTTAAGTATGGGAAGATGTAATGACCCGGCCGGTCATTTTAGAAAATAACGCCCCGATCCCCAATTTAACTGTTCCCCTAAGTTCATTTCTTCTATTGTGGTTTGCCGGGAGGGTCGGTTCTGGAATTCGGAGTGTTTTGGGACATTTAGTCCGTAAATAGAAGCTTTATAATTGGAAAATGGCCCGTAGCTGGAACAGTGTTAAGACGACCTCGGAGCGGAAATCCAATGGTTCCATTAGCTCCGTTAGGTGATTTTAGGGTTGGGAGCGCGTTCGGAATGTATTTTGGAGGTACGTAGCTCAATTAGGCTTGAAATGCCGAAGTTTGAAATTTTGGCGAATTCGAACGATAGGTGAGATTTTGATCCGGGGGTCGGAATGGAATTCCGACAATTGCTGTAGCTTCGTTATGTGATTTTGGATATGTCCGCAAATTTTCAGGTCATTCGGACGTCGTTTGGTCTGGTTTTTGATTGAATGTTGATTTCGGGAGTTTTGAAGAAAACTTAGGCTTGAATCCGTGTGAAAATGGTAATTTTGATGTTTAGGATGGTTTTTTATAATTGGAACAAGTTCATATCGTGTTTTGGAGTATGTTGGTGGTTTTCGTTGGGGTCTCGGGAGCCTCGGGATGAATTCGGGGGTCCAAACGGACTAATTTGTGCCCAAGACACTGCTGTTTTCTGCTGCAATAATTGCAGAACAATTTTGCTCTCCGCGATCGCGGAGATGGCCATGCGATCGCGTAAGGTGTGGTGGTAATGCATCGCGATCGCGATGCCAAGGATGCGATCGCGTAGGGGGAAAGCCTGGAGCTCTGCGATCGTGAGGTGAGGTGTGCGATCACGTAAGTCTGGAAGTTGAGGCATTGCAATCGCGTGAGGTCGTGTGCGATCGCGTGAGGTCAAGTCCGGATTCAATGCGATCGCGGGGCTGGAGTTGCGATCATGTAGGGACCGTTGGCTGTTCACTGCGATCATGTGCCATAGGCTGCCATCGCGTAGAAGAAAAATCAGACCCCAGGCATGTGTGAATCGTGATCGCGAGCCCAGTGCTGCGATCGCGTAGAATTAATTGGCCTGGCAGTGACTTTAAGTCCAGAAATATTTCAGTCGCGACCCCATAAACAAAAAACACCATTTTTGAGCTCCAAGAGAGGAAATTGAAGGGGAAACACTGGGATATCATCGGGAAATCATCGGGGGTAAGTTTCTTGACCTTAATTCGTTAGTTTATCAAGAAATTCGTAATTATTTCACTGAAAATGGAAGATTTAAGGTGGGTTTGAGCCCTAGGCCTAAATTTTAGAAAACCTTTGATTTGAATGGGCAAACGGAGTCCGATTTTGATAAATTTTATATGCACGGACTCGTGTTGAGATAAGGAACCCGAATATATAACTTTCGTGATTTTTCGATAATCACACCGAAAGTCGGGTTTTGGCAACTTGTGGGTTTTGGTGTATTTTGAGTTGTTTTGATTGGGTAATGCCCAATTGGCCTATTTTGATGTGTTTCTCTTGATTTTTATTAGATACTACACCTGTGGAGGTCGACATTCGCGGCAAGAGAATTGTCTCTTAGCGGTTTTGTACCGGAGTCGAGGTAAATGGCTTGTCTAACCTCGTGTGGGGGAACTTTCACCCCTAGGATATTATGTGATAGTTTAAATGCCTTGTACGCGAGGTGACGGGCGTGTACATGCGCTGGTTGTTCTAACACACACTTTACCTAAATTGTCCGATTAGTGATATTCCTGCTCTTAGCTGATAAAACCGTTATTTTTACCCGGTATTAGTTAGAAAAGCATGATTAGCTAGGATTCAACATGTTTAATTTCGTAGTTGGCCTACTTGAACTTCTTGATAAATTGTTGGCACTAGTTTCGGTGAAGTTGTAATTAAATATATTATATTCTCTCTATGTGTTTTCCTTATTTGATGTGTTGGTGGACTGTGAGTTCGATTCCCGGAGATCCTAGGGCTGTGGGTTCGATTCCCAGAGACCCGGAGTGATATTGTTTGTGGACTGCGGGTTCGATTCCCGGAGATCCGAGTTATTGAGATATGGACTGCAGGTTCGATTCTCGGAGATCCGAGTTATTGAGATATGGACTGCGGGTTCGATTCCCGGAGATTCGAGTTATTGAGATATGGACTGCGAGTTCGATTCTCGGAGATTCGAGTTATTGAGATATGGACTACGGGTTGGATTCCCAGAGATCCTGAGTCATTGAGATATGGACAGCGGGTTCGATTCCCGGAGATCCTGAGATTTATTGAGACATGGGCTGTGTGTTCAATTACCGGAGACCCAGGGATACTGTTATCGGGACTGCGGGTTCAATTCCTGTAGCTCCTGGATTGTTGGTTATGGAAAGGGACTGCAGGTTCAATTCCCATAGGTCCTGGACTTGTTAATTGAGCTTTGTTACTTGTTGTTAGCTTAATTGTAGACGATTGCAGTAATCATTTTATTGTCGTTATTTCAGGATTATTATTATTTAAACTGCTCGATATTATTATTATTATCATTATGTTATTGTCTCTCGGTAGGGCCCTGACCTTCCTCGTCACTACTCCATCGAGGTTAGGCTTGGCACTTACCGAGTACCTCCGTGGTGTACTCATACTACTCTTCTGCACACTTTTGTTGTGCAGATCCAGGTACATCAGGACAGAACCATTCTAGGTGATATCAGCAGCACACTTGGAGACCTCGAGATATGATCTTCTACGTCCGCGGATCCGGAGGCCCTCCTTCTATTCTGATAGTTCTAGTAGATGTTTTCCTTCATTTCGTTGTTTTAGATACTCTTTACACATAGAGCCACAGTTGTATTTCTTCTAGTCTGTGTTACCCGTGGGATTCCGGGTCTTGGTGGTATTTTTTATACAATGTGTTGACGAGTGTATGTGCCAAGCGGCACGGATTACATTCCTATTTATATCGTTTTCCGCTATTTCTTGTTTAAAGTTCATAAACTTGTACATTCCGCAAAGTGTTAGGCTTACCTAGTCGTGGGGACTGGATGCCATCAAGACATGTTCATGATTGGTGAACTAGGTTCGTGACAAGTTGGTATCAGAGCTCTAGGTTCATAGGAGTCACGGGACACAGACCGGTTACTTAGAGTCTCGCTGATCGATACGGAGACGTCTGTATTTATCTACGAGGGGCTATGTAACTGTTTAGGAAACTCTTCATTTCTTTTGGATTCCTTGTCGTGCGACATTTTTGGCACCAAATCTAAACTATTGCTTTCTATTCTATCACATATGTTGAGGACACGTGCTACTCGCAACGATCAAGTACCGCGCCCCCTGTTGCCGCCGTCAGAGGCCGAGGCCGAGGTAGAGGACGAGGATGCGCCCGAGGTGCAGCCACAGCACCCGCGCGCGCTGCCGCTGAGGTGCCACAGGTGGATCAGGTTGGAGCGCAGGCGCCTGGTACACCGACTACAGCTGCTACTACTCCAGCACTCCAGGAGACCCTGGCCCAGTTCATGAGTATGTATACCACTTTGGCTCAGGCAGGGTTGCTCCCTCTCACTGCAGCCACATCCTAGACTCCCGCAGCCGTTACACTTGAGCAGCGAGTACCAGTGGGACAGGTTCTAGAGATTATGATTATGCCTCCTGCTGCCCCAGCACAGCCCGAAGGTGGACCAGCTGCCTCTGAGGACGAGCACCGTAGATTGGAGAGGTTCAAGAAATGTGACCCTCCAGTGTTCAGTGGTTTGGCTTTAGATGATGCATTGGGTTTTCTGGAGGAGTGTCATCGCATTCTTCGTACTATGGGGATTGTGGAGACCAGCGGGGTTTCCTTCACTGCTTTTCAGTTTCATGAGGCCGCTTATGATTGGTGGCGCACGTATGAGTTGGATAGTCCAGAGGAGTCTGTTTCATTGACTTGGACGCAATTTTCAGATCTGTTTTAGAGGGAGTTTGTTCCCCAGAGCCTTAGGGATTCTTGGTGCTTGGAGTTTGAGCGGTTGCGACAAGGCTCCATGTCAGTATCGGAGTATGCTATCAGCTTTACCCGTCTAGCCAGGCACGCACCGGCTTTGGTAGCCACGGTCCGGGAGAGGGTGCGGAGATTTATTGAGGGCCCGATTCCGCCGATCTGGTCCAGCATGGCTAGGGAGTTGGAGACAGAGATATATCTTATCAGCAGGCAGTGAGCATTGCCAGGAGGATCGAGAGTATGCTCCCTAGAGAGCGGAGAGAAAGAGAGGCCAAGAGGTCTCGTGAGTCGGGCCATTTCTCTGGTGCCCGCACTTCAGCAGCCGGTCGCTTTGGCAGGGGTTATTCTGGTCGACCAGTTCACTCAGCATTGCCAGCAGCCGGTAGTACTCCAGCTCTTCCAGCACCTCAGGAGCCTTATTATGCTTCACCAGTTTCCAGTGCGCCTCCTGCGCGGGGTACCTCCAAGGGTCAGACTAGTGGGGGTGAGGCCGGTCAGTCACAGCCACCGCGTCCTCCCAGAGCTTGCTTTGAGTGCGGGGATACTCGCCATCTAGTTAGGGAGTGCCCCCGGCATAGGAGAGGAGCACCTCCTCAGTCTTCGCAGCATCCGCGTGGTTCTCAGGGCCAGCAGGCTATCATTCCAGCTCCAGCTGCCACTCCACCTGCCCAGCCAGCCAGGGTAGGTGATCAGGGCTAGGGGCCGCCCTCGAGAGAGGGGACAAGCCGGATTCTATGCTATTCCTGATCGCGCCGCAGCTGTTGCATCTGATTCTATTATCACAGGTATTATTCTGGTTAGTCACAGGGAAGCATCGGTTCTATTCGACCCTGGTTCCACTTTCTCATATGTGTCTTCTTATTTTGCTTCTCATCTGGGTGTGCCTCGGGATTCTTTCAGTGCCCCCATTTATGTTTCCACTCCGATGGGTGATTCTTTGGCTGTGGACCTTGTGTATCGGTCATGTTTGGTTACCATTTGTGATTTTGAGACCAGAGCGGATCTATTGTTGCTCGGGATGGTCGATTTTGATATTATTCTGGGCATGGACTGGTTGCCGCCCCATTATGCTATTCTTGATTGTCACGCCAACACCGTTAGGCTGGCTATGCCAGGCATTCCACGTATTGAGTGGAGTGGTACTCTAGATCGCACCCCTAGCCGTGTCATTTCCTTTCCTAGAGCTCAGCGTATGGTTGAGAAGGGGTGTGCTTTTTATTTAGCTTATGTGCGGGACGTCAGTATTGACACTCCCTCTATTGATTCCGTTCATGTGGTACGTGACTTTGCTGATGTATTTCCAGCTGATCTCCCGGGTATGCCGCCCGATAGAGGTATTGATTTTGCTATTGATTTGTTGCCGGGCACTCAGCCCATTTGTATTCCATCGTACCGTATGGCTCCTCCTGAGTTGAATGATTTGAGGGATTAGTTACAGGAGTTATTGGGCAAGGGTTTCATTCGACCTAGTGTTTCGCCTTGGGGTGCTCCTGTGTTGTTTGTGAAGAAAAAGGACGGTTCTATGCGTATGTTTATTGACTATCGTCAGCTGAACAAGGTTACAGTGAAGAACCGGTATGCTTCGCCTCGCATTAATGATTTATTTGACCAGCTACAGGGCGCACAAGTGTTTTCTAAGATTTATTTGCGCTCTGGGTATCATCAGTTGAAGATTTGGCAGCCAGATATCTCGAAGACTGCCTTCAGGACTCGGTATGGTCACTATGAGTTCCTCGTGATGTCTTTTGGGCTGACTAATGCCCCAGCATCCTTTATGCATTTGATGCACAGTGTGTTCAGGCCATATCTAGACTCGTTCGTGATTGTTTTCATTGATGATATTCTAGTATATTCCCGGAGTCGGGAAGAGCACGAGCATCATTTGAGGATGTGCTTCAGATTCTGAGGGAGAAGCAGCTATATGCCAAGTTCTCCAAATGTGAATTCTGGTTGAGTTCAGTGGCATTTTTGGGCCACGTGGTGTCGAGTGATGGTATTCGAGTAGATCCGAGGAAGGTGGAGTCCGTGCAGAGTTGGCCCAGACCCTCCTCCGCTACTGAGATTCGCAGTTTCCTTGGTTTGGCGGGCTATTACCGTCGTTTCGTAGAGGGTTTCTCTTCGATTGCAGCACCTATGACCAGATTGACCCAAAAGGGTGCCCCTTTTCAGTGGACAGATGAGTGTGAGGTGAGCATTCAGAAGCTCAATACAGCTTTGACTTCGGCCCCTGTAATGATGTTGCCTATAGGTTCGGTCCTATACAGTATGTTGTGATGCCTCACGAGTTGGGCTCGGTGTAATATTGATGCAGAACGGTAGGGTGATTACCTACGCGTCCAGACAGCTGAAGGTGCATGAGAAGAACTATCCTGTTCATGATGTGGAGTTAGCTGCCATTGTTCACGCCTTGAAGATTTGGCGTCATTACTTGTATGGGGTTCCTTGTGAGATCTATACTGATCACCGGAGCTTGCAGCACTTGCTTAAGCAGAAGGACTTGAATATGCGTTAGAGGAGATGGTTGGAGCTACTGAAGGACTATGATATTACTATCCTCTATCATCCGGACAAGGCAAATGTGGTTGCCGATGCCCTGAGTCGTCGGGCAGAGTGTTTGGGGAGTTTGGCATATCTACTAGCTTCGGAGAGTCCTATGGCGATGGATGTTCAGGCTTTAGCCAGGCAGTTTGTTAGACTGGATCTTTCGGAGCCCAGCCGGGTTCTAGCTTGTGTGGTTTCTCGGTCTTCTCTATTTGACCGCATCGGGGAGCGTCAGTTCGACGACCCTCATTTGCTTGTCCTTCAGGATAGAGTTCGGCGTGGTGATACTCGAGATGTTACCACTGGGGATGATGGAGTTATGAGGATGCAGAGGCGTATCTGTGTGCCCAATGTAGATTATCTTCGAGAGCTGATTCTAGCAGAGGCCCATAGTTCGCGGTATTCCATCCATCCGGGTGCCGCGAAGATGTATCAAGACTTGAGACAGCATTACTGGTGGAGGCGGATGAAGAGAGATATAGTTGATTATATTTCTAGATGCCTCAACTGCCATGGATTTTGTATCTGAACTTCGGGTCTCAGCACAACGTTTCATCCCCAGACTGATGGTCAGTCCGAGCGCACTATTCAGATTTTGGAGGATATGCTCCGTGCGTGCGTGATTGAGTTTTGAGGTTTATGGGATCACTTCTTTCCACTGGCGGAGTTTGCTTATAACAATAGCTACCAGTCTAGTATTCAGATGGCACCGTATGAGGCCCTATATGGTAGGAGGTGCAGGTCTCCCGTGGGTTGGTTCGAGCCGGGCGAGGCCAGGCTGCTAGGTACTGATATGGTTCAGGATGCAATGGACAAGGTCAAGGTGATTCAGGACAGACTTCGTGCAGCCCAGTCTAGAGAGAAGAGTTATGCGGACAAGAAGGTTCGCGATGTGGCTTTTATGGTTGGTGAGCGGGTTCTGCTTCGAGTCTCGCCCATGAAGGGCGTTATGAGGTTTGGAAAGAAAGGAAAGCTG
>JASVEL010009501.1:0-27386 GCA_032618575.1 Nicotiana noctiflora | reverse complement strand
GAAAATCTAATGCAAGCATTCTCTCACCGATTGGAATGTATGCAATGCTGCTATACTCACTGAATTCCTACTCAAGGCATTGACCACCACACTGACCTTCCCAAGATGATACAAGATGGTGATATCATAGTCTTTCAATAGCTTCAACCACCTCGTCTGCATCAAATTGAACTCATTATATTTGAAAAATATAGCAAACTCCGATGATCCATGAATACCTCAAATGAAATGCCGTAAAGATAGTGCCTCCGAATCTTCAGTGTATGAACAATGGCTGTCAATTGAATCTTCAGTGCATGAATAATGGTTGTCAACTCTAAGTCATAAATAGGGTAATTTTTTTCATGAAACTTTGGTTGCGGCAATGCATATGAAATCACCCTGCTATCTTGCATCAATACTGCCACAAGTCCAGTACTAGATGCATCATGATATACTGTATAAGATCCTAAACATATGGGCAACACCAACACTAGCGTCGTAGTCAAAGCAGTCTTGAGCTTCTAAAATCTCGAATCTTACCATCTGAACGGGGCACCCTTCTGGGTCAACCTAGTCAATGGTGCCGCTATAGATGAGAACTCCTCCACAAAATAACGGTAATAACCCACCAATCCCAAGAAACTCTAGATATCTGTAGCTAAAATAGGTCTAGTCCAGTTCTAAACTACCTCAATCTTCTTAGGATCCACCCGAATGCCCTCTACTGACACAATATGCCCCAAGAAAGCAACCGAGTACAACCAAAACTCGCATTTTGAAAACTTAGCATATAATTGGCTGACTCTCAGAGTATGAAGTGTGATTCGAAGATGCTGCTCATGCTCATATCGACACCGAGAGTAGATCAAGATATCATCACTAAACACATACACAAAGGAATCCAGGTAGGGTTTGAACACCCAATTCATCAAATCCATAAATGTTGTTGGGGAATTTGTCAGACCATATGACATCATTAGAAACTCATAATGCATATAACGAGTCTGAAAAGTTATCTTAGTGACATCGGATGACCTAATACTTAATTGATGGTAGCTAGACCTCAAATCAATCTTTTAAAACACTTTGACCCCCTGAAGTTGATAAAATAAGTCATCAATCCTCGATAATGGATACTTGTTCTTGATGGTGACTTTGTTCAATTGCCGGTAATCTATACACATCCTCATTGATCCATCCTTCTTGTTCACAAACAACACAGTTGCACCCTAGGTCGAGACACTAGATCTAATAAAGCCTTTATAATGCAAATCTCGTAACTTCTCATTCAATTCTTTCAAATTTGGTGGGCCCATACGATATAGAAGAATAGAAATAGACCGAGGACCCGAAGCCAAATTAATACAGAAGTCAATATCTTTGTCGGGTGGGATCCCCGGCAGATCTACAGGAAACACCTATGGAAACTCACGAAAAACTGGTACTGAATCCATGGAAAGAACCTTCGCACTGGAATTGCGGACATAAGCCAAATAATCTAGGCACCCTTTCACGATCATATGTCGAGCCTTCATATATGAGATGACACTGCTGGTATAATGATCAGAAGTTCCTCTCTACTCTAATCGAGGCAACACCGACAAGGATAAGGTCACCGTCTTGGCGTGACAGTCCAATATAACGAGATAAGGTGACAACCAATCCATACTCAAGATAACATCAAAATCTGCCATATCAAGAAGTAAAAGATCTATACTAGTCTCAAGACTCCTAATGGTAACCGCATATGGACGATAAACATGATCTACAACAATATCATCTTCCACGGGTGTGGACACATACGCATGAGCAATCAAAAAATCACGAGGCACAATCAAATATGAAATAAAATAGGATGACACGTAGGAATAAGTAGAACTAGATCAAATAGAACTAAAGCATCTCTACGGCAAACTAAAATAGTACATGTGATACAATATTGGATGACTTAGCGTCAGGCTTGGCTAGAAAGCATATCATCGGGGTTGGGCCCCAACACTCTGAACTACTTCTCTAGAATAGGCCCGAGCTTGCTAGCCTCCATATCTAGCTACCTGACCTCCATCTTTAATGTCCTAACCTCGACCTCTAGTTGTATGAAATCTATATCTAGCTGGTTGAGCGAGCGGTGAAGCACCCGGTGTCAAGACCATGGAAAGAGAACCATGATGTTGTGAGCTGCTCAATGTCCGAGGGAATAATCTAGCAATGTGCCTCGAATCACTACAAGTATAATAGGACCTCGGCTGATGTGACAGCTGAACCTGAAACTGACCTTATCGACATGAGTAACCACCCTAAAAACTCTGGAGCGGAGGCGTAGTGATAGGACCTGGTGGTGCACTATAGGCTAGCTTGTCGGAATAAGGCATATGAGGGCGACGACCACCTGAAGCACAATGGGATGCTTGGAGTGCTGAATGAAAAGGCATATGAGGATGTCCTCTACCAAAAGTATACTTGCCTCCATACGAGGCACCTATAAACCTACTGGAATGACGAGGCTTCTTATCAGACCCCTGACCTCCCCCTTGTGCAAGAATCATACCGATTCGCCCGACGATATTAGTAACTATGTGAAAAGAAATCTCACTCCTGGTCTCCTTGGACATCTGCAACTTGATAGGCTGAGAAAGTTCCTTAATAAACCTCCCCACCTTCTCTCTTTATTGGTAGGAAATGGAAGAGTATCATGACGGGACAAATCCACAAGACAGGTCTCATACTGAGTGACAAACATACTGCCCTGCTGAAGAAACTCAAACTGCCGGCGATAATACTCTCTCAGTGTGACATGAAGGAACATCTCAAGAAATATCTGAGAGAACTGGTCCCAAGTAAGAGCAGGTGACCTAACTGGTCTAGTCAATGCAAAACCTTCCACCATCTCTTGGTAGATCCCATCATCTGAAACACAACAAAACCGACCACATTGGTCTTAATTATCCTCAAGTTCCATAGTACTTCATGGCAACAGTCAAGATAATCTTGTGGGTCGTCAAAAAATGCACCACTAAAGTGAACTAGAAAGAGCTTGGTGAACTTGTCCAATCTCAAGAAGCCCTTATAAGACATAGTTGGTCCATCACCGGCCTATGCTGCAATAATCAGCTGAACTATCCCAACTAGATGGGCTGCTGAAGTTTGATACTAGGGTGCCATAGGAAATGTACCGGCCAAGGCCACACTCTCCATAAGGCCTACTAAACTGACTAGAGCGTCCTGAAGCACTGGGTGGTAATGAACTCCTACGGGACCTGAGCTGGTCCAACAGGCACAGTCTGGGCTGGAACCTCCTCATCAAACTCCACATGAGGCTCCACTGCTAGCGTTGCTGCTCAAGCTTTAGGCTCAGCTCTGCCCCTGACTCGGTGTCTAGCATGACCTCTGCCCATTGTAGGAGTTTCTACTAGGGCCTCCGGCTGCTGCCCAACTGAAGATGCAGTACGCGTTCACGCTATTTGCGAAAGAACAAGAGTAGAAGAGTTCAATTAGCAACGAGAGAACAAAACCGCACGACAAAGAAGAATAGAACTGAAATTTGTTCCTAAATTCATAGCAATTGGAAGATAAATATTGATATCTTTGTATCGATCCTAAAGAATCTACTAAGTCTGCTCGTGACTTGTGAGACCTAGGCAACCTAGAGCTCTAATACAACTTATAACGATCCGGAATTCTCACTTGTGGGACGTGATATTGCCTAACATTTCATTTGCTAGGCACACCAATGTTAGAGGATTTCTTAAGACAATTTTAGTCAATTTCAATAATAGGATCAATTAATCCAATTAGAAGCTAAAACTGGGTGCGGAATGCCATAAAGCCCATAATATCTAATACAATCCGAATTTGGAGTTACAACTCACGAGCTTCTAGAATTTTCTACAGACAGAGTATAAAAGAAATACAATTGTTTTGAACGAAAAGAAATAATAAAATAGGAAAAATAGAAGCGGACTTCAAGGTCTGCGGGCGCTATCAAATATACCTCAAGACTCCAATTAGCAAATCCAAGCTGCTATGCCTCACGAGTAGTCGGGCCAGTACTAAAGTCTGCACAAGAACATAGTGTAGTATGAGTACAACCGACCCTATGTACTCCATAAGTGTTGACTTAACCTCAACGAAGTAGTGACAAGGCTATGACAAGACACCCATATAATAAATATGTGCAGATAATAGTATACGTACAAGATAATAACAAATAAAATCTAAACAAGTACTATTAGGAGGGGGGCATGCTAAAGGGGTACAAGATACCAGAAATACCACAAGAATGATAACCAGAATAGTCAATATGACTTTAACTAGTAAAAACAAATAAGCACAATGAAGAAAATTGCACGGTATCACCTTTCGGGCTTTTACTCTCAATCTCATAATGGGACAATGATACTGCACGACATCACCCTTCGTTCTTTTACTCTCACTTTCAGTATAAATCAATAGATACGGCATGATATCACCCTTCGTGCATTAACTCTCATAACATGGCACGACATCACCATTTGTGCATCAACACTCACAATATAGCATGACATCCCCCTTCGTGCAATACTCACATATGACACAATATCACCCTTCATGCATTAACACTTTCTCTTACCATATACTAATGAACAAATAACAACAAAGATATGGAATAACAAGAACAAGCCTTCTTTTTTTTTCAAAAAGACAAGGAGGATTAAGAAGGTCATCATTAAGGAAAACAAGGCAATAGCTTCGGTTAAATCAAATCTCCTCAATAATGGTTCTACAATACTAATCTCAACTTTAGAAACAATACTCAATTATCACAAAAGCCCATAAACGCGGTAAGAACGATCCATATAATGAGTAACTAGTCTAAGCATGGTAATATGATCAAACTAAGTAATAATTACAAGAAACCAAACCACTTGAATGCTTTAACCAACAACAACACATAAGTACTCATCACCTCACATATACATTGTACCCAATATTTAAGCAAGTCGCAAATAGACAAACAAGTTCTAATCCCTCAAGGCAAGGTTAACCACGACACTTCTAATCCCTCAAGGCAAGGTTAACCACGACACTTACCTCGTTCCAAGAATCAATTGAAAGGTCAACCACAACTTTGCCTTTCAAATAAACCTTCGAACTAATAAAATCTAGCAAATTACCAACCAAACGATTCAATTATAAACTACCCATAATTGCAAAGGATTCAATTTAGGACATTATTAAAAAAGTCAACAAGAAGTCAACTCCTACGACCACTTGGTCCAAATTCAAAATTCAGCCAAATCCGATTACCATTCACACCGAGCCCGGTTATAAAATTTATTTTGAAATCCGACCTCAATTTGAGGTGTAAATCCTTTTTATTTATTTATAAAATCCCTAATTATACCTAAACTCCCAATTTTTACCATGAAAACACTAGATTTAGGTTAAAAACTTATGAAATATAATGAAAGATCGAAAGAAAATAGGTTAGAATCACTTACCAATGGCTTGGGGAAGAAGTGCTCTTGGAAAAATCATCTTTAAGTTCTCTAGGTTTCAAATTTTGAAGAAATGAGAGAAATCTCATCTAACTCAACTTTTACATAGTTGGAGATGTCGCAATTGCAATGTCATGTTCGCAATTACGAGAAAAAGGTTGCAATTGCGAACTCCTTCCAAAATCCCAGCTATCGCGTTTGTGATAAAGTGGTCGCAAAATGCAAACTATGATGTCCTCGCAAATGTGGACTTTTCTTCGTAAATGCGAAGATCATCACAAAAGGTGCTGAGTCGCAAATGCGACTCCGCCTTCGCAAAAGCGGAATTGACAAGTTTGCAAATGCTAAATTTTACCTCGCTAGTACCCCCGTCATGCCCAAGCTCGCACATGCGATGATTTCTTCGCAAATCCGAGGCTTGCAAATGCGATACGAGATCTGCAATAACTAGAACTAAATTGCATCAGCTATATTTCTAAGCCCAAACTCACACAGTAGCCTATTCGAAACTCACCCGAGCTCTCGGGGATCCAAACCAAATATGCACACATGTCCAAAAATATCATACGAAATTGCTCTCGTGATCGAATTGTCAAGATAACACCTAGAACTATGAATTGAGCATCAAATCAAAGGAAATTTTCAAGAAAATCATGAACTTCTAGTTTCACAACAGGACGTCCGAATCCCGTCAAACCAATTCCGTTTCTTATCAAATTTGATAGGCAAGTCATACATATAGTAACGGACCTATACCAGGTTTCGAAACTAAAATACGAACCCGATATCAATAAAGTCAAATATTGATCAAACTTTCAAATTCATTTAGCTTTTAAACTTTCAAAATTCAACAAAATGCGATAAATCGATCTAGGATTCTGAATTTGATTCCGAGTATACACCCTGGTCCCAAATCACGATACAGACCCAGCAGGACCGTCAAAATACGAATTCGGATCCGTTTGCTCAAAACGTTGATCGAAGTCAACTCAAATGGATTTTAAGTAAAAATTTCATATTTTCTGAGTTTTTAACATAGAAGCTTTTTGAAAAAATATTCGGACTGTGTACGTAAATCGAGGAGGACTAAAATAAGGTATTTAAGGCTTCAAAATACAGAATTAGATTCTAAAATATAAGATGATCTATTGGATCACCACATACATACCATGAGTTACAACGTTCATACTTATTATTACAGCATGATGGATTAACTATGTGATAATTCCAAAAATTTCATAAACTCCTGAGATTTCATCGAACTTATAATTAAGTTAAGAGTGTTTAACCTTGTTTTCCAACTTATAATGAGCTGTATGATTATGTTTTTCATTATTCTTTTCAATTTCAATTCTCCTCTTGCATTTCTTAAAATGTCGGTTTAATTATTTTAATACACCTTCTTTCTTATTTATTTATGAATACTGAAATTATATGAAATAAAGCTTAAAGTCTAAAACGTGTAAAACATTTCTAAACTTGAGAAAAAAAAAAGAATCATATAAATTAGACGACATATTTCCTTATGCACTTGTAGAATATGACTATGACACTTATTATACGTTTATAACACGTAGAAAACTAAACTCGTATTTCGACTAACTCTTAATCTTCTTTACTCTAAAATGATTATCAATTTAATAAAAATCAATATGTAGAAGTATGCACTTTTAAGAATTGATTTTTGATTAATTTGAAATAGCAGAAAAGAAGTGTATCTATTAAGAAGTGAATAAGTATGTCTATAAATTCCATCAACCCTAATTTAGCTGACCTAAGTTGAACTTAATGGTCTAATATATTATTTGTTATAACTTTTATAGTGACGAGCGACCTAAAATTTATATTATAACATTAGAAAAGGGTTGTAGGTAATAGTTTTTTGATGGTCAAAATGGATTAAGAATAACTCCTACACAAGTCAAACATTCACTACGCTTCTAGAACAGAATCGAATAAATAATTTTCAAGAATATAATTATTACTCCATAATTGACGTATATATAGCAAAGAGTGTAATGACTTGTAATTTTGATAGAAAAATACACGTTGAACGAAGGAAATTTTACCGCCTATAGAATAGGTTAGTACCATATTTATAACATATAAATACTTTTTCAAGATTTTACATAATATAATAACCTTTTTTATTTTGTAGCAAAAAATTTAAATTTAATACTTTCCTATATTTAAGCATTATTAGATGGTACAAAATATTTTTCTCTCACCAATTTATGGTATAACTCCCATTTTTTGTGAAATGACGCCGCTTAATACAACTTAATACACCTAAATACAGATTCACTCTCCCGTGATTTGCGCTGAAACGTTACTTTTCCCCCCCTTAATACAGCTTAATACACCTAAATACAGATCATGATTTACAGGAATCCCTGTTTGTGCGGTGCCATTTCATGTTGTATTATTGAATACAATTCGTTTAATACACTATATACATCATAAAATAACGTAAAATATATCTATATCACGTAATATATGAAAGAGTTTCTACTTATTGCTAATTAGGTCTTAATGAATGCCTTTTGTGAAAAATTCTCTTGAATGAATCCAAATGTTGAATATGAAACGACTTTATTAAATTCGTGTATCGTTATGTTGAATATGAAACGACTTTATTAAATTCGTGTATCATTATATCGAATAAATAAGAAGTGTTATACATGAATTCTTTAATTTATTTAATCTTAGGTTATTCTAGAAATTCATATATTATGCGTATAATAATAGGATGTGACAAAGACATAAGTGGGTGATTCCTAGATTCTACAACATGTCTACTTGTCAATTGTCGTATTTGGAAAATTTTGTTTACCTAAAACTTCAGTAATTGAGTTTTATCACAATTTAGTGGCATACAACTATCTGATAGCTTATTCCACATTTCCACCGATTAAAATTTAATAAATCTCCTGACTTTGTAGTCATGAAAAATTTGAAAATGTTGAATCATTTCCATTAACGCAACAACAAAACTTTGAAAGTTTATTATTTAAAAATTAACAATTAATGTTGAAATTGAAGGGACAGCTGATGTCCATTTTTGACCATCTTACTTGTATATATTGATTAAGAGTACTAATTATTTACGGAAAATAATCCTGCCTCTCTCTCTCTCTCTCTCTCTCTCTCTCTATATATATATATATATATATACATAATACATACCAAAAGATGTTCAATATATTATCTGTAGTTAAGTGTATTTAATTGATAATAAGACAATAAGGGGTCTTTCTGAGTTCTTGCTTGAATTATATGAGCTAGAAGGACAATTTGTACGATTTTTTTTTTTTATTGTTGACTTGTTCAAACACATCAAAGAATGTAGTTATCCAAAACGCTTAAAATTTTGTATTTTGTCATATACAATTTTTCGTCATATATTCCCTCTATATATATATATATATACCAAAAAATATAAATTTTATATACTTTTACGGCTACCGACTTTAAAGAATTTTAATCGCGGGCTAAAAATAATCTTTATCCAATTATTTACAGTTTTTTTCTGTTGCTAAAGCATCTTGATATACTAATATGAATGTTCACCGAGTAGGCCTATTAAAGATTAAAATATTTTTTTATTTTCAAAGCTCAAATTCGAAATTTCTAAAGATCTCAATCCCTTCACATTCTACGCTGCCATATATGAAACTATTTAGAATAATTGTCAAAATTACATCAGATTCACAAAAATTGCAAGCCAATAGTATAAGATGTTGAAAAACATGTTTATATGGGACTTGAGTGAAACCAAAGACAGAGTTTTGTCCTGAAGAATTAATAAAACAGATTATTGCTGGATATGCATGAAGTTTCGACCAATCATAAGACAAAACGTGAATTAAGAATAAACGATTAGATAATTTATAGGACAATGCATGTGACTATGATGCTTTGTTAGCTGTGTTATAGATTCCTCGCACTTTCAAAACACACACACACACTTTTTTCTCCTGAGGAGTGATATAAGGTAACGCTGGATTTTCAAATTTTTAGTTAATAGTTGTAAAATATTTATCACATCCTCATTTTTTTTTTCAATAACAAAATGTAAGTACGTTTAGATATAGTATATATCGTACTATATTATAAGCGGAAAGATCTAAAGTAAATATTGAATTACTTAAAATTTGAGCGACCGTATTTTATCCCTAAAAAAAAATAAGATCTTTCATTAACCTTTCTATCCTTTCATCGAGCATTATTCTTTTGACATTGATACACAAAAATGTAGAATCATTTTATAAGAAATAATAATAGCTGTCACAAAAATTAATATTGCTTCATTCTTTAATAGGAAAACCAATCGACAAACAGACTATTCTTTTCCCACAATCTTTTAAAATTTCCAATGTCAAAGTTAGTTATCTATCTGTCATACTCTCCCCATAATATTTAGAAGCTAGCCTTATGAAAATGAATAAAAAGCCAACCATAGCGCTATGTAAAGAGATTCGAAATATAATGTATAAAGGTAAAAAATAAATTTTATCTTATATATACAATATAATTTTTCGACGATGAGAGTTCGGGTGAATTCCCTTTCGCTCCGTAAATCCGTGCCTGATTAAGATCATTTGTGAAACATAGTTCTATCTCAAAATGAATACTTGAATGATAATGTAACATTCATTTATATGTTGTTGTGAGAAGATGGGGTTGAAAAAAGGACCATGGACTGAAAAATGTAGATTATGAAATGCATGTGTGGAATTTCTATGTTGTGGGCATTGTTTCTTGACGCATTTGCCCAATATTTGATTGTTGATTCTTTTTTCATAAAAAATATGTGGTATACGTAGGGTACACACGTGACACGTGTATCAAAAAATTAGTTGTAATAATTTGCATGGTAAGAGTCCAAGTGAAAGACTGTTAGCGTAAGTACTATTAGCTATGCATTTTGATATTGTATATTCTAAAAGTTGTCATTTATTTAGATATAATATTTATAAATTATGAAACAATTATTTGATTAATTTTAATAAAAATTTAAATAGATCATGTATTCGTATGTGTCTTTTATTGATAGGTAGATGATTTAGTGTACAGATTTAGCTTAAAAACTGAAAAATAAATCATCGGCTTTTATGAATTATGAAAATTATGTTTACAAATGATGAAATTAGACAAGCTATCAGAATGAACGCCGCACAAGATTAAATATAATTTACTTGACTATGGGAATGATATATTTTCGACTACTTCTGCTAATACACTTTGCATGTATTGAACAGACCAAGTAGAGATAAATATTTTACATTGACTTTATAAAATAAATCATTTGGTCCATTAAATATACTTATCTTAATCTTGATATAATTATTATTAGTTATACGTGTGGCTTATTGTTTTGATCTATTAAAAGATGAGGTTCTTTGTGTCAATATGCCTGATAAGTTGGTTGATAACAATATATATTGGCAAAATAATAGTTAGTTAATTTTCTCGGTCTAGAGATTGATGATATATTTTTATGGAAGCATATAAGTTTTCATATGTAAATCATGCGTATGAATTTTATATTTGTCACATGAAATACATTAAGCAGAAGTCTAAATCGGTAAATTAAATTGTCACGAATTTAAATTAATTGATAGTGTATGAATCTTAATATGGAAAATTACATAAGGTATAGTGGAAGAATTTTAATATTGAGATGACAAGTGCAATTACAAATTTTAGTAGAATAATTCATAATATATTATGGTAGAATTAATTCAGATATTTCAAATTAATTTCATAATAGAAAGTCTCAATGCTTAATTATGTGGTCCCTATCGTGTCTGAATAATTTGGAATTAAATGGGATCCCATTTGTTCGTAGAAAAGGAAGACCTAGCAGATTTGGGAAAAAGGTTTCAAATATGGCTATGTAAATGATCTTATTCCATAGTTGAGCCCATGGGTGAAGCTACATGGTAGCAAGGGTGGTCAAGTGAACATCCTTCGTTAAAAAATAATATCGTGTATATAGTTAAAATATTATGATATATATATATGTAATACATATTGAACATCCTTATAATAATAAAGAGCCATAGCCCAGTGGCAAATGGTGGTCAAAATTGATTCAGGGATGCAGGATTGAACCTACAGTTCCACGTTTATTTTTTCGTGTTCAAATTTGAACACCCTTAAATAATTTTCGTGTTCAAGAGATAAGTGTAAATTTTATGTTAGACTAAAATATTTTATTATGTGTTACTTGTATTACGTACAAGTATTTTCTGACTATTTGTTCTCGGTGTTTGATATATATATTCCATTAAGTTTAAATATATATTTTCATTTCAAAACTCAAAGTTCAAAACTGTAAGGGGATTTAATTAATGGAAATAAACTTTCTGGGCGGTAAGTATATTTAAAAATAATAATGAAAGCTGTAGATTTTTTCAATATAAAAATCTGTATACTCACACCAAACAAACATCCTCACGAGGCTTGTTTATTTTAAAAATTTTGAAATAGTTTAAAATTTGACAATTGATTGACATCCAACGCCAGTTAAGCTCTTAATATACAATTAGTGTGTATTTTATTTAGAGAAGTTCTAATTTATGCAACGACAAAATAGAAGGTTTCCATGCTACTTCCTAAGCTTTTGGGAAATTTCACTAATATGAATTCATCACTAATTAATTAATATTTGAGGTTGAGTTGGCATTTGTGGAGCTGATAAAGCATCACAATATTCAATCATAGGCATGATTTTTACAATGTAAAGTGATGTCATGTTATCCGGAGGTTATGTGTTCGAATCGTGAAAATAATCTCTTATAGAAATGTTGTGTAAGGCTGCCCACAATAGACTATTATGGTCTGACTCTTTTCCTAAACCCCGTGCATAGCAGAGCTTAATGCATCGGACTACTCTAAAATGATGTTGTCGATGAAAGTTTAATTTATTTAATTGTTTGGTTACCTTAATTTATTTAAAAAGAAAAGCATTTCTAATAAAAAATATTGTGTATTAAATAGCAGAAAGTGATTTAATTTATATTTGGGTTAGTAAAAATTATATTGTGCAATTGCTAGGTTGCTATCATTCAAAGAAAACTAGATTTGGTATTAATTAACCAGATTTGAGTTAGTTACACAGTCGAGTCAATGTCATTGTCGTTGAGATATTGAGATGTCTCACCATCGACTCAAGTTAGGTTAACTCGTGTATGGTCTAGCATGTCTTGACAATTCAAGAAAATATCAACAAAAATATCAGTTGCATTTTTGGGCATTTGAATTGACATTAATGTATCCCAAATTTATTTTGAAAAATTTAATTTGGGTGAAGTTTGGTTTGAAGATAAAAATATGTTTGGACATACGTTTTCAAAACATATTTTCCAACTTTATTTTGAAAAAATATGTATATAATTCCCAAATTTTGGGATTTTTTGTTGGACATCTGTGTTCAAAATCAGAAAAATCAGAGAAGTAAACAAAAAACGTTAGTTCAATAAACAAAACGTGAAATAATAATTCGAGCCCACAAGTTGCTTGTGTGTCCTTAAGGAATTTAATCCCCTCACTGTTGCCCAAGGTTTTGGATTAATTCCTCCCAGGATAGAACGGAATAACTATTATGCAACACTGGCAATCGAAACTACAGAATTTCAGCGAACTCAACAGACGGAGCAAATCACACTTGACACTTATGTTTATTTGAAAATAATGCAACATTATAGAAAAGAGGGGAGAAATTTTCAGATTTTTCCATTTGATTTTCATATCTAAAATATGAGGCCAAGCCTCTAAATTTATAGACAAAGGAAGGGTGATATGGAGAGGTGCAATTTAAAAGGTGCCTCTTATGGAGAGGTGCGATCCAAAAGGTGCCTCTTCCATTTCCCATTCACACCCTTTTTAAAAAAATACAACAATCCCCCGCATGAATGGGGAATGGACATATGTGAAAAAATATGCATGAAAATACTGTGTGATTCGCAAGTAGGATTAATCGCATCTGGATAAGTAGGTTTCCCTTTGAACTTTCCGTAGTGAACTTATGTCGGATATACTCGGTCAATCGGTAGAATTGATATCTTTGAACCGTCGAGCTTTGGTGTATACCTAGACAACCATAAGTCACGCAATCAACCCTTAACCGTCTTTGGTTCTCGTTGTTGTGTTCGTTTCAGCCATGAACACCACCTGGTTCATAAATGCATAGAGAACTGGCCTTACAAAATTCTCTTTGAAGCGGCTTACACTTCACACTTACATAGGTGATTCCTAAACGTGTTATCCCGTAGATACACTATTTGATATACCCTGTATCAAACTTAGAAACCATTAAAAAATGTCTTAACATTTTATCCTTGTTACTGAACATTGTCTTCGTCACGAGAATGGACTAAAATATTATATTTGACAATGTTGAACCGGTCATGCATAACTTTGTTTGCTCCTTGAACCTAGATCTCGGGACCTCCAAAATTCTAGGTAGAGTTACCGCCATGATGACTTGTCCTCGGCCATAGTCCCATTCCCTTAGATGATTTCTCAACTCCCTCTCTAGTTAAGCCTTTTGTAAGCGGATCCGCCAAATTATCCTTTGATTTTACATAATCAATTGTGATAATTCCACTAGAAAGTAGTTATCTAACGGTGCTATGTATGCGTCTTATATGACGAGACTTTCCGTTATACTTAACGCTCCCAGCCCTTCCTATTTTCGCTTGATTATCACAATCTATACATATAGGTGCCAAAAATTGGGCAAAAATAGAATATCATTCAAGAAATTCAGGAGTCATTCAGCTTCTTCACCGACCTTGTCTAAGGCTATAAGCTGAGCCTCCACTGTAGAGCGGTCAATGCACATTTGTTTGGACAATTTCCAAGATATCGCTCATCCATCGACTGTTTAGAATCGATTGAACGGGTGATCTAATTTTCATCACTATACCCCCATATTATCGCGGGATACTTATTATAGTGCAAAGCATAATTTGGAGTATATTTCAAATACTTCAAAAATCATTTCATTATCGTAAACATTCAATGCAAACTTCCTTATGTTGTAGACTACTACGTCTCGACTTTCGATTGCATATCAGATTATTGACTACACTTAATGTAGTATATTATAATGACAGTTGGAATGATTGGCGTCAATTGTGATCATAACCTTTTAATATATAACACATTTCTCAATCACTCTGCCATTTTCAAGCATTTGTATGCTATTTATTCATACGTCTATATGATATGCAAATTATAGCACCTTTATTTATGAAACAAATCCAACTTGCAATGGATTTTGTTCATGTTCATCGGTTGGTTCACCTCATTATAGACCAATGTATTAATATATCCGTTCATGAACGGTCATTTCCATACTAAAACGTACAGACGTATTATTTTATGAAAAGTCACAACCTTCAAAGTGACATCATTTCATAAAAGAACCAAACAATATAAATTTTCATTAAAGAAATGACCTTTCGAGAAAGACATGTGACCAACTTCCTGAATTAGTAGTTTCATCAACTAGTCTTCATTAAGACTAAACAACTGATGAATTTACCAACTACTATATCAACGAGTTTCAAATATCAATTTAGACATTACGTCTGACATTTGCTTTTGTCATGCATAAGATAAAAGCCCCCACATTTTAAATATTTCATCGACATATAATCAAAATAACGACTATATATATGACTTGAAGTATTCTTAATGTAAACACTTTTATTTACACTCATTAATTTTTGAAACTATTTGACAATATTATTTGGTCAAATCTCGCATGTCATTGTTTGGGTGACTTAACAAGTCGACACACCTTCGTTTCTTTTCCGGGAACCATGAACCCTTTAGGTTGTTCCATGTAAATTTCTTCCTCCAAATCTCCATTTATGAAGATTCTCTTTAATTTCATCTGATGGATTTCAAGGCCATACACCGCGGCTAACGCTATTAACACTTGAGTAGATGTAATCATCGTTATCGGTGAGTATGTACCAAAATTAACAAGACCTTCTCGTTGTCTAAACTCTTTTGACAACTAATCTTGCCTTATATTTGTCAATAGCACCATCAACTTTCATTTTACTTTTTGAAATCCACTTAGAATTCAAAGGTTTATTTTCTGGAGGAAGATCAACCATTTTCCCAAGTATGGATTCTATCTTACTATTGACAGCCTCTTTTCAATATTGTGCTTCCGAGCAAGACATTGCTTTTTTAAATGTTTGAAGCTCACTTTCCAATAAGAATGTCAGAAAATCTAGTCCAAAGGAAGTAGTTATCCTTTGACGTTTACTACGTCTTAGATTCACCTAAATCGGTGTACTTTCTTTTGCTTCTTCCCGTGTTCGCTTAGATTTTTCACTAGACGACTCGCATTCCTTTTATACGGATAACTATTCTCAAAGAATTCAGCATTATCTGATTCAATTACCGTATTAATATGAATGTCGGGATTTTCAGATTTATGAATCAGAAAATGATATGCCTTACTATTTGTTGCATATCTTATGAAAACAAATCAAGAGTTTTCGATCCGATTTTATCCTTTTGGGTTTAAGAACTTGCACTTTACCCAAATATCCCCCACACTTGAAAATATTTCAAGTTGGGTTTTCTTCCTTTTATTCATTTTTCGTATGAAAGGATTCCGTAAGAATAACTTCTCCCACAAGATTTGGGTAAACCATAACTTACAACAAGGCATTTTATCATCTCATTTAACGTTCTACTCATTCTTTCCGCAATTCCGTTAGATTGCGCTAATGAAGGAGCGGTCGTTTGGTGAATAATGCCGTATTCCAAACATATTTCATATTTGACGCCACTATTACGTTGTTGAGCCAACCACAAGAATTGTTGTTTGTTCCATAACATAGTCAGAATAAATGGTGAAGTTTTTAATCTTCAAACCAATCTGACACAATCAGAATTAATAAACGGTGAAGTTTTTAATCTTCTAACCGAGTACTACCTGATACCGGATCTTTAAACGGTGAAGTTTTTAATCTTCAAACCGAGTAATTCCCGATACTGGATCTAATAAACGGTGAAGTTTTTAATCTTCAAACCGAGTAATATGTGACACAATCAAATTTAATAGACGATGAAGTTTTTAATCTTCAAATCGAATAATAAATTAGAGTAGAAAATCACTCGGATTTTAATCTCCAAAACGAGTATAAAGTCACTTAGACTTTAATTTCCAACAAATGAGTAGAAAGTCACGAAGACTTTAATCTCAATGAATGAATACAAATCGTGCAGATTTTGATCTCAAAAGGAGTAGAAATCACGAAGATTTTAGTCTCCATAACGGGAGTATAAAATTCACGAGAATTTTAATTCCTTTTCCAAATGATTTTTCCAACTAAATCATTATAACTCTTTAAACAATTTGATTCTTTAATCAAACACATATATGTTCATATTTACATATATTATATTCATGATCTCGAGAATACTTTCAAGTATCAATGTAAGCCTAATTTATGCTTACAACCTTGAAAATAATCTTCCACATAATTTTATGCATATTATCAGATTGTATACCAACTAATATATTTTATAGCATGCAAATAAAATATATTTTGAGATCATCAATTAAGTGTCTACCCTGACACATATAGGAATAGAAAGTAACAAAATTTCTATCTAGCTGCCAACAAAATAATTCTCTTTCTCGTTTAGTATCTGACAAACAGAGGTTACGACAAACACAGAAAAGAATATTAAATTCCTTAAGATTGTTGGACATCTGTGTTCAAAATCAGAAAATCAGAGAAGTAAACAAACGTTAGTTCAATAAACTAAACGTGAAATAATAATTCCGAGCCCACAAGTTGCTTGTGTGTCCTTAAGGAATTTAATCCCCTCACTGTTGCCCAAGGTTTTGGATTAATTCCTCCCGGGATAGAACGGAATAACTATTCTGCAACACTGGCAATCGAAACTGCAGAATTTCAGCGAACTCAACAGACGGAGCAAATCACACTTGACACTTATGTTTATTTGAAAATAATGCAACATTATAGAAAAGAGGGGAGAAATTTTCAGATTTTTCCATTTGATTTTTCATATCTAAAATATGAGGCCAAGCCTCTAAATTTATAGACAAAGGAAGGGTGATATGGAGAGGTGTAATTTAAAAGGTGCCTCTTATGGAGAGGTGCGATCCAAAAGGTGCCTCCTCCATTTCCCATTCACACCCTTTTAAAAAAATACAACATTTTTGGCCCAAATAGCTGATTTTGGAATTTAAAATTTTTGATTTGGGATTTGGCCAAAATATGAGCAAAGTTTATGGCCAAACATAAGTTTTGAAAATAAATATCAAATTTATTTTGGCAAAATTTATGGCCAAACGGGGCCAAAATGGTCTCTAAAGTCAAACCTGAATTTTACCATATCGCATTTATGCATTAGATTTGATAAATTTGTGATGTTACTATCAGTGGCGTACGCAAGATTTTTTATAAGCGGTATCACTATTTCTAGTAAAAGGGCTGTAACAGTCAAAAAATATTTTATGGAACCAAAAAAGTTTGAATCCAAAACCTCTCACATAATACTTGAAGCTAACAACCACTAAACTACTAGATGTTTGGTTGTAAGTGGTGTCACTTTTAATAGTTTTATCTTGTATTTCTGTTTTACTTATTATTTTTATATATATAAATAGTAAAAAAATTCGACGAAGCGGTGTCTCGTGATACCGCTTGCCACCATATAAATTCGCCCCTGGTTACTATTTGTCTCTTGATGATGATTGTGCCGCTTGTGATTAATTAAAAGGCAAAAAACATAAATAGGCAACATTTAAGGAGATTTTCTAGAAACGTA
This sequence comes from Nicotiana noctiflora, assembly GCA_032618575.1. Classification (NCBI taxonomy): domain Eukaryota; kingdom Viridiplantae; phylum Streptophyta; class Magnoliopsida; order Solanales; family Solanaceae; genus Nicotiana; species Nicotiana noctiflora. The sequence goes on along the minus strand of JASVEL010009501.1, from coordinate 9,087 downwards.
GCCGTAGCAGTTATTTTATATGTGTGACAACTAAATAATTATATTTTTAACATATACCTTTAAATTATGTACCTATAATCACGCACCAAATGCTTTTAATTACTTAATGAAAACATTCCTCGTACTTCTAAATATTTTTCCGTATATTTTCTCGTGAAACCAATACCTAACATATTTAAATGGTAATATCTTTTCCTTTTTTTTTTGTTGGAAACTAATTCATTTCATAACAAATTTTATACATTCCATACATGGATATTTCACTAAGAAGATACATGTAACTTTTTATACAACATAAACTCTAGCAAAAGTATGCATCTTTATATTTTGAAAAAATAAAATACGTATATTAATAGTTCATTACATTATATATAAAGAAAACTGCTAACTTTTTATACTATGTATAGAATACCTTTAAGGTATTTACTGAGTATCCAGAATTTGGAATATACAAATAGAGAATAAAAAGATGAATCATGAAAATGTTCAAAGATGGTAGAATTAGAATAGGCGAAAAAGAGGAAAAATCTCCGAGAGTTAAAAGTAATTTTTTGTTTATAGAAAAGTGAGAAATCAAATAATAATATCTATATATCCATATATAATTGTGGGAATGAGAAAGTTGATGTGGCATGTCTCAAATGCTAGGAATCATATTTATCTTTTTCCTCTTTTTTTTTTTTTTTGAGATTTTCTCCTATTTTAATAGTTAAAAACTTAAAGCCATACCCCTTCATTGAAAATCTTAATTACGTATGCCTCTGTCACAGTTACGAAATGAAAAGACACGCTCCTCACTAATAATTAAAAATTTTAAGTATTAATTACAGTTACATGGTAAAAGAAAGATCATGTTTCGAAAAAAATTAATTACAGTTTCATATTACTAATAATTAAGAACCAGAAATGCACTGTTTCAAAATTTTATACACGGAAGAAAATCAGAAAATTTTATAAGGAAAGATTCTGGGATACAAAGCATATAAATAGCCTTCCTGGCGCGGTTTATGAAAAGATTTGCAACCTTTCAGAAACAACAATAGTTGTTGGTGTCACACCTCCCGTTTTACTACCCCGACATTTAAAGCATATAAATACGCTCGTAGGGTATACCCCGACGCTCAAATACCCGAAACGGATAAAATAACATAATGGAAGGAGTTTTTCCAATTAAAGGACAATCGGTTCGGGATTTTGTTGAGATTAATCAGAGTCGCCACTTGAGAAAGATAATGGTGTCCCAAGTCACCGGTTAATCCCGAATCCGAGGAATTTTGACTCTTAAAAATGTCTGCGAAGCAAAGATCCGGATAAGGAACTCTGTTAACCCGGGAGAAGGTGTTAGGCATTCCCGGGTTCCGTGGTTTTAGCACGGTCGCTCAATTGTCGTTCCCGACTCTTGTTTGACTTAATCACAGATTTTAGCAATATATATATATGGTGCTTTTTACATTAAGTATTATTTTTAGGGAATTTGCGGCATTTGCGAAAATACGCCTCGAGTCATACCGCAACCAGTACGCCTATGACTTTCGGTGTATTTCGGCTTTGCCGAGATTTGGATTTGAGTCGCACCAAGTGCACACTCGTGATTAGGAAGGTATTATTATTAATTAACGCGCCTAAAGTAATTTCGCGTTTGTACTTTGCGAGAGCCATGAAATTTTGCTAAATGGCACACCCCGAAATCTAAGGTTCAATTTATAATAGAAGACGGCTATTCAATTTGTCATTTTTGTTTGGCGTGACACTCCTTGATTTATTCCAAGGATCATACTCAACCAGAGCAAACTACGGGGGCTCATTGCCGCAAATTCCATTAGTTCATCAATTTTTACAAGATATGCAAGACCGAACAGTTGCCTCCATAGCCTTTGAATCTAAAACATAACATTCATAAACAAAGGCACAATGGCACTAGGAAAGTTTTACTACTACTAATGGATTGAAGCAATCTGTTATAGTAACATGGCAAAGAATCGTTAAACATAGAATGTTTTTGAAATCAGCTCTACAAACTGAGAATGACCATATGGTAAACTTGAAATCCTCACATTATAGATTCGAGAATTCAATTTATGATAATTAGTAGTGAGAAAATGGTTAATGGATGAATCTATGTTATTATGATAAAAAATGTGAATGCCAAGATAATTAAGTTACAATTAAAACCAAGATGTTCCATACTTCCAAATTCTGAAAAATGTTCACGAAAATAAGTCCAAATGAACTTCAAATCCTTGGCTTCACTGCCGTATGAAAGTCTATTTACCTCATATTACAATCCAAATGAAAACGAGCAAACAAACATTCAACAATCCTTTAAATCAATCTAACTTTCATAGCATACTTCAATACCTCAAAGCACACCCAAACACCTAAATTCCCTAACCAAATCCTTGGAAGACTCATAACAAATTACTAGCACAATTCTGAATTCCAAAATTGTTATACACTTTGTATTCCCAAATCAAACTAAAAAAAGAAAACTGATTTTATAATGAAACAATTGTATAGCGAGATTACATGAGCCAGAATATACTATTAAACATGAAAGCCTTCCAAATTAATTTCTATTTATGAATACAAAAAAAAAATAGAATTAAATGGAATTCAGCCAAGAGAAAAATGAACAGCCCTTCAATTTATTTCCAATAGCTTGAAATTACAAATGTGTACCTGAAATTTGAAGAGATTCCATTAGATCTACGAACAGTCGCAAAGTATAATTTTAACAAGCAGTTCAACGGTGACAGTCACAGCTACAACAGCTCAACATTTCAGCAGCAGTGGAATCGACTATTAAACCCAGGAAACAATTTTCAGAACTTTGAAATGTTTCAAAAACCAATTTCACATTCACATAACAACTTCTACTGATTGGTGATGGATTTCTTCACTGTTTTTTTTGGATTTTTGAAGATAATTGAACATAAAAGAGAAAAAAAATGAACCTGAATTGTTAATTTCAGATCTGGAATTGATCAAGTGTTTTTTGGGATTTTTCTAGGGTTCCTATGGCTAAATTCTAAAAGAGACCTCTAAAAATCAGATTGAACCCCCCTATTATTAATGCTGAAAATGCCTATTTATAGGCCAAAATCAAGAAATCTGGATTTTATTAAAAACCCATCAATTCCTAGCTTGTTGCACAAGTTAGTGCAATTATTTTATTGAATTCTACACTAAGACCCTTTCTAGAATACTCTACCATGTTCTATTTCCTTTGGAATTCCTATTGTGCCCTCATTCTCTTTTATTATTAACTAAGATACCTTTTGTTATGCCCAAATTACCCTAAAAGCTCTATATTTATCACAATTATACCAATTCTTATCCCAATTGCACCATTTTCCTTTTAACCTTATTACAAGTATACCAATTCCTATCCCCCATTTACCCCTACTTCTTAAGGCTTATTATATTCCCTAAATTCTGTATTTTATCCTTATTTTGTCCTATTTTCAGATTTGTATTTATCAAGTAGCCACAATTTAGTGACTATTGATCAACTAGCCAATTGGCCTCTCAACTACTTTAAATTCAGAATTAATTCGCTAATTAAAATCGCATTGCATCAATAACCAATCGTAGGTGGTCTTACAAACATAGTCACTTTTGATCTATTACTCAATTAACAAGACTCGGGAAACAATTTGATAGATGGTGAGTCTTATTAATCAAATAACTAATCGCTTTTGAATCTATCAAGTAAAACACCTTAGGTGGATACGAATTGTGCGATCTTAACTATCCACCTAATTGAATCTATGATAGTCTAAAGGCGAATCTAATAATTGAACTACGTCACTAATTTTCAGCTATAACCAATACATCCTAACTGAATCGACTAGCAGAATGTACCGAAATCAACCATTAACCAACAAAAATCAAAACAGGATCAAAATACTTATCAAAAACAGATTCACTAATTGGCAGACGGGTAAGCCCTATTGTTCGGACAGTATTGCATACTAATTAATCCACTACTAACATCATTATCAGAAGCAATTAACTCTAACAAAGATTAACACCAGTTCAGTAACAAATTACTTTGAACTAATCGACGTTGTTGTCGACGGCTATCTATGAACTAGGCAGAGATTCAAGCCATTTTATGCTCATTAAACAAAACAAAGAAAGAAGAAGACTTAGTAGAAATCTAACATAAATAAAACTCAGAAAACCTACAAATGAATCGAAATTGGACAAGAAGCTCTATTCACAAACATATTTACCAGAATCACATAATCAAATTAAAACATAATAGAGACAGAAATATTTAAAGAACAACTACTGACTAACAATCCGAAGTTAATCTAAATCAAATTTCAAAACCATTTTAGTATGAACATAAACCCATTAAACAAACCAAAATCATTCAATTAAACACATTACACTTAAGAGATTCGGAACTCAAACACTTAAGCAAAAACCTAGAGCTAAGTATCCAAACATAAAACTATCATCAACAAGAAGAACAAAGCAAAATCACGGATATGTAAACGAAAAATAGAAAGAGAGTTCAGTCACTTAGCTTTATTTCCGATTCCCTTTTTCTTTTCTATTTTTTTTTTATTTCTGTTTCTCTCCCGTTTTTCTCCATGCTTTTCTTGAATTTCCCTCACTTCTTGAACAAGCTCTTGAATCCGGCAGATTTCCTTGAGGTTTCTCGAGCGAATTCCTTTTTGTTGTATTTTCCAGCAGTCTTTTTGGATGTCACGGTTGTGGGGTGTTGAAGAAGGAGATTGGTTGATTTGGGGTGGTTTTTAAGGTGGAGCCGCCATGGAGAGGAGTGGCGGCGCGGGAAATTTGAGGTGTTTGGATGGTGTTTGAAGGAGATGGGTAGAGGTAATGTGACGAGGAGAGGGAGGGGATCGTTTTGGTGTTGGTTTCAGCCGGAACGAAAGCCGGCCGCCGCCGTGGGAAGGCGGAACCCTAGCGGCGTGGCTGGGAGATGAAGAAGATGAGATGCGGCCGGTTCTTGTTTGGACAGACACGGAGTGATTCATGTTTGAGGTTGTTTAAGGTTTTTGGGGTTTAGTTACACTTAAGTTGTAATGATAAATCTGAACCGTTGGAGCAAAATCTCCTACGGCTGAGATTGAGTCCGGACTTGGGCGGGGCGGCTGGGCGTTGGGCTTGGGTAGCTGTCCGTTTGGGCTGGCAAGGTTGGCCGATTTGGGCTATTGGTTTGGCCCAATCGTTTGTTCTTTGTTTCTCTTATTATTATTCTAACTTGTATTTTTGTGTTTTCTTGTATTTTTGATTTTTTTTTTTTGTATCTTTGTAATTATTTAGAACTAATTAAAACTAGCTAATTAACTTCTTGTTGGCAATTTTCAATTTAAAAACTAACTAATTTTTTTTTTGATTTTTTCTTTAATTTGTTAGAAAAAAGAATTAATTTCCTAAAGATGCAATTTTTTGTATTTTCATTTATCACACGCAAATAACATGCAAACAACTAACACAAAATTCACATAAAATTATAAAAACAAGGAAAAATTATTTATTTTGAATTTTATAGGAATAACTCATGTGTAGGGTAAAAATCACGTGCTCACAGTTGGAATATGTGGGAATATTTCTGTTTGAAATACTGTGGGTAAACAAAATTTAAAAATAATCTGAGAAAGAAACGAATCGGATCGGATCGAATCAGATTGGTTATCACGGGTGTCGCGCCCCTTTTTTCCCTCAGTTTTTACGATGAAGAAAAGGTATGGGTTTCGACATTTATGGGGGGTAATAACTCATTTCCTTCTGAAAATTGGGTATTTTGAAGAATCGCCATCTAACGGATTATGGTGCATTAGGGTATCTAGAGTGATTAACTACCAGATATTTAGGATAAGGGCTCGAAATAACCTTGAGGGGAAGGTGTTAGGCACCCCTCTTGGTCCATAACTATGGGTTCCGGCCGAACTTATACTTATGAATTAGTCATTTGACGAATAAGTACTTGAAACAAATAATTACAAATAAAGCATCTTAGACATCGTGCGACTCAAATAATAAGACAAAGAATTTGAACAAGTTATATAGAAAAGCAAAGTTTTAGGCAAAGGATTTAGGGAAGGAGGGGTCCTAGGTTGGTTAGCCTACAGGATCACCCCACACAATGCTCGGTAAATACTTCTCAACGAGGGACTACACGTGATATTAACGTGTAGTCATCATATCCATATCTACCCATTCCCACCCTTTAGTGGTTATTAAAACGAGTGTTATTTGACGATCCCTATGCATGCTGTTACACGTCCCTTCTTAATGGTCCTGGATGAAATTAGGACCTCTACCTATTGGCAGTTCTTGACATACCTCTAAGTTTTAAAGGAGAAAATACTAAGGCGACAAGCAAGAACACATAGGACTCTTGGTGAATAAAAGCAGAAAGGGTCAAATACGAGGCTCAGTTTTACCTCCACAGATAAGGCATGTAAACAACACGACTCAAACACAAATAAGGACGTGCTCAAACCGGTCATGTCATCGTATGGGTATGCAAAAATGTCCTTATACTCTTTTAGGAACAGAATGTACTCTTCTTTCTCTGTCGGTGACAAGTAAATGCTGATGCAAGTCTCCTTAACGGTCTCAGCGTATCCCAAATTTACTGCCCCGGTCTCATCCAAATTGGACTTAGGTTTATTAATAAAAATTTCAACCTCCCTGACAATTTCCTCGGGTATGTCATCTTCTTCATCTGAATCACTATTCTCGTGTTGCGTTGCCTCAGTACATGTCATGGTCATTGGTTCATCAGGAAAAGTAATAATAACACTGTAGATAGGAAATGTAAAGATAGTAGTGAATAATAAAGAGCTAGTGTGTTTGATTGAAACTGAAAAATCATCCAGACAAAGTACAACTCGATGAATCGAGCATTTAGTTCGAAACAAGTAAAGCTTAAAATAAAATTACGGGAAATCTTAAATGCCTAAAATGGCTATAGAAGTAAATTCTGCCAAGCTATCTAGGGACTCGGCGGGCTCAGGATGATGTGGCTGTCCAGTTCCTGAGAACAACTCCCTTCTTCATGATATGAATACTGAGGCCTTCTTCCCCTCCTCCTCTGCCTCAATTATGGCTTTGCAGTCCATGTCTTCATCTTCCAAGAACAAATTCTTCAACCCAACTAGTGCTTCTTCTTCTACAGTCCCCCATATCATATCAGGTTACTGAAAAGCTTGTTCCAAACATGGCACTGGTTGCTCAAGAAGGTAGTATGGTCCACGCCATGGAGGTGACAAATTTATATACTCTTGACATGTGTACTAGTATCCGAGCACAAAGGTGGTACCATAATTTTTCAGCTGTATCGGTTTAGTGATACCTTGAAGGTTCTTTCCCAACCCCTTGCCAGGTTCATATCCAGACCATGCCAATATGCTTTCTATTTTACCACTCCACCATTTATCCTTCTCGACGGTGTTGACCCGTTCGATGTGATGATAGGTTTTCCCTCCTAGCCTTCTTCTATGTCCAATGACGGGGATGGTTTTACTGATGTAAATGGGGTTACTTTCATCTCCGTGAATCATCACCTTCTGAAGATTCCATTTGAACTTCACGGCTTGATGTAGTGTAAAAGGCATGGCTCCAGCAGCATGGATCCATAGTCGGTCCAACAGAGATTATATGAGGCTAGTATATCGAGCACCTGAAACTCGACGTCGAACCAAGTTGGCCCCATCTGCAAGCAAAGGTTGATTTCCCCGATCGTGGCCCTCTAGGACCCACCAAAAGCTTTCATATTCATGTTTCCTACCCCTATTTCATGGAAACCTTTGTCTAGCCTTTTCATAGTGTACAACAGACAAATAATTAGGCTTAAACCTCCATCAACCAGGATCCTGACAATGAGCTTGTCTTCAAATTGCATTGTGATATGCAATGCCGATTGTGATTCAAACCCTCAAGCGATTGCTCATCCTCGTGGAAGATAATCTTATGACTCTCCAGCACTTGCCCAACCATGTTGGCCATTTCTCTGCCTGTGATGTTGTTGGGTGCATAGGCCTCGCTCAGCACCTTCATTAAAGCGTTCTTGTGTACCTCTGAATTCTGTAACAGTGACAGGATAGATATCTGAGCAGGGATTTTGTTCAGATGGCCAATAACATAATACTCATTTGCCTGTACTTTCCTCCACATGTCATCTGGTTCGGTCTCAATGACAGGCTGCCTAGTAGTGGCCTTCTTACTTGAACCTTCCAAATGTTGAAGTGTATAGACTCTTCAGTTCTAGTTATCCCTTGTGTAGTGTCAGTTTCATCTACCTTGGCCTTCCCTTTTTGCCGAGCCTCAACAACATAATCCCAGGGTATTCCTTTTGAATTGAAGGGAGGTGTAGTTGATACTGTCATTGTGCAGGGTGTGACCACTTCTACCTGAAATGGAGCGGGGGTGGCCGTAGGTGGAGCTATCTCTGCCTCGAATAGAATTGATGCAGCTACTTCAACCTTGATTGGTGACTGAGTCTGTACCATAATAGGAGTAAGGGTGACTGCAACTTTAAAGTATCAGCTTCTCGAATAAGCCTGATCGATCTCTCAGGGTCCCATTCTTCGTTTTTCTTTATCACATGTACACCATCACCTCTATGACCAGGGAGGGGATTGTCACGGACATTAGGTGCAACTTCCTTTGCATGTATGACCTTGTTGTAAATTAGCGTCCGGATCTTATCCTTCAATGTTCGGCACTGAGTAGTGATATGCCCCTTCATACTAGAATGGTACACACAAGTTTTGTTTGGATTGACCCATTGGGATGGATTTTCTAATGCCACTGCGGGAACATGATTAATGTAACATGCGTCTTTCAACCTCTCGTACTCTGGTCGATAGGTTCAGCAATAACGGTGTATTATCTGGGTGGTTTGCGGCTGAAGTTTGGTTTTGGTCTTGTATAGTTTTGACGAGCTGGTGGTGATTGGAAGTGGGATGGTTGGGAGTTATAGGTGTGATGGACAGAGGCTGGTTGGGAATATCTAGGAGATGTAGGTTTACACGTAGGTGGTGATGCTTGGTATGTGGTTGGAGGTGTTTGATATGTGGGTGGAGGTGTTTGATAGATTAG